>JAXQQM020085813.1:0-281153 GCA_034641835.2 Pinus albicaulis | reverse complement strand
TCGGAGGGCTAATTCTCATTATGTACAGTGTTTGTGACAGTTTTATCAGCAGCACTAACTGCAGTGCTAGTGCTGCTAGCTGGTTTACCTTGTGCATTAGTGTTTTGGTTGTCTTTCTCTCTATTCTTTCCAGAACTCTTAGCTGCTGATTTGTTGGTTTCAGCAGTTGCTTTAGAAGTTTTCTCAGGTCTCTTCTTGATGGTAGTCTCAGAAGCTTTGGGTTTAGCAGTTTCTTGACTCTTTTTTCTTCTAATTTCATATTGCTCTCTGACCTGCATCATGGCATTTTCATATCCTAATCTGTAATCTTCAGATTCCAACCATTCCTCCTCCCAACCAGAGGGTGAAGGCTGGTCTTCTTTTGAATAACAGTTATGGATTGAATCTTCTGTTTCAAACATATTAATTGTGTTTCCCTCAGACTCTTCTATGATTCCCTCATCCTCGTCAAGAAAATTCTCTTGGAAAGGGGGGATAACTTGTTGATTTGGTTCTCTTTTTCTGTTGGGAGTGTTATTGTTTCTTCTAAAGTTTTGGTTCTGGTTACTAACTGTGGCAACCATCTTTTCCATCATTTGTTGCATCCTTTCCATTTTTTTAGATAGTTTATCATAATTCTGGTCAGATGTGGGAGCTACGTTGTCATCTCTATATGTTACCCTTCTCTCATATTTCAATCTTTCTCTCTTTTCAATTAGGTTGGCTTCTATATTCACTGCTCCTTTCTGCATGTCCTCCAATGTGTTGTATTCTTTATCTCTAAGCTCATAGGCCATGTCAGCATCAAAACCCTCGGGATATTTTGCTAGGGCCATGCCTTGAGGATGTTTCATATGTGGAGGGAGAGAATTATAAATGTTGTTGAACCTTGTTGTGTAATCATGAACACTCTCTCCCATGTTTCTTTTAAGGGTCATGTATTCTTCCAGGAGTTGGTGAGGGTTTGCCCTAGTTTCCCATTTGTTTATGAAAGTCTAATACAAGTCCGGAAGGTCATTGATGCTACCTGGAGGTAGCCCTTTAAACCATTTCTTCACATCACCCCCTAAGCCTTGGGCAAAGATTCTCATTTTCACTGTATCATCATCAATTTCCACGTAGTCAAAAAAATATTCCATTTTATCTACATGTTGTTGGGCTGTGATGGATTCCTTTGCAGTGAAGTGTGGGATCTTTGAATGATAATCATTGGGTAAGGGTACTAGAGGTTGAGGTAAAACCAGAGGTGCGTACCAAGCTACCATGATGATGTTTTGGTGAGCTAGAGGGGCTTGGGAAATAGGTATATGGATGACAGGGATACTATGACCAGCAGAGGACTGATGAGCAGACCTAGGGTGACTGAGCCCCAAGTTTTGTATGAGATGTAAATCAGGAGGTGTAGATGGAGGGGTCTGTCTGTCCCCAAGGTGTCTACCACCTTGTTGTGGTGAGTCAGGAAGCTCAGGGTCTGCCTGGTCTAATTCACTGAATGACCTAGTTCTAGATAAGCTGTTAGGTAGGTCTAGGTCAACGTGAAAGCATGATAGAGCTGTAAGGTCTTCTGGTGCAAAATTAGCTCTACGGATGTGTTGGGAAATAGTTGGTCTTTTAGGTGTATGAGTTCCCCTGAGGATGCTCTCAGGATTATCAACTATTTCAGGTGGGTCTGGGTTAGGGTAAGCTCTTGTATGAATGGTTCTAGAAGCCAGAATGTTGTTTTATGATCCCACAACTTAACCCTACTTGTTACTTCTACTGTGGTTGATGTTGTTATGGAGGGCTGGTCTCCCAGTGGAGTCTAATGTGAACCAAGATAATCAGAGGCCTACTGATCACCAGTGGAGTCTTTGGAACGTTTATGGGATATTGGAGTCGCCAGGTGGAAGGTTTAAGATGTTTTGGGAGGGTACACTGTCCACCACAGTGCTTGTGAGATGTCCTCTTCCAAGATATCTTCAAAACACAGCAAAATCTAACCAGAGATTGACTGGGAGGGCATTTACCAGATATGTCACCTCAGAGAGAGTATGAGATCCGGAGGCTACCTGGCCCTTTCCAGACTCTGTCCAAGAGTATGGGAAAACACAACAAATGGTGTAGAGGTTGATGTGAGGATAAAATCTGTTTATCTTCCAACCTAACCGAAGATTGTAGGTCTTGTGAATGCTTAAGAATGTTTAAGGTGTGATGCACTCAAGTTCCCCAGCGGAGTCGCCATTATGTTGGGGTTCCCATGTTTTGGCCAGATTGGAAAAACCAAAAGATGAGACAACATCAAAACCACTTTCAGACCTTAGGATCTAGCCCTCCTGGGTCCAGAGGGGGATCTCTCTATATGAGCAAAGGTTTTATGTCTATGAAGCTCAAAGTTTAAGATGTTAGGCTAGTTATAGGCACATGTTTTTTTGTTTGATTGTTTGTTTTGGTTGTTGGTTATCAAGAAGGAAGGTTTACTGTAATACCAGGATGAGAAAAGAGGGATAAGGCAGAGGTGAAATATTCCAGGAAATATTCAGAACCATTGGGCAATGGAGTCAGGAAAGGATTTGCTTGTTACTCAATAGGCAGGCTTTCCATTGGGCTAGTCATTTGAAACTTAGGATCTTTCGAGATGATTGTGTGATATGGAAAGTAGGATGGAGGAGATAACACAGATTGAAGCACAGGGTTACAGATCAGCAGGTCGTACAAGGATCCTAGTGGACAGGGCTGGCTCTAATCCCCAGTGTTCCCAAATATTCCAACTAAATCTATAACAAGAAGCATCTAAGAATTAAATCCATTTAATTCATACATCAGAAAGTAGGAAATAACATCCACTACACTGGTTAAACCAACAGAAATCACTTCTCAGATAATACATTCAGAAGATAAACATAAATGGCAAGGAGAGCAGGAACATAGGGTACCTAACCAGGGTAAATCCTATGTCAAACTTCTGATGCAAGCCAGTAGAAACGAAATGAAATGAATGTAACATAGAGATAGGAAAACATCACCGCTGCTTCAGATCAGGATCCAAAGAAATGTGCTTGTCATATTAAGTAACAATACCAATCAAGTACAATATTGCTAATAACTGAATACTCAGTCTGAAAACATATCCATCAACCTATCTAACAATCTTTACACAGAGACTGAGTCTCAAAAGCAACTGCTTGCAATTCTCTGATAACTGATCAACAACCATTACAATGAGTTCTTCATGAATTTATAGCCTCGGAGGAGTAGAGGAGGTAGGTGGAGAACTAAATGCAGTATTAAACTTCTGAAAAGAAAGAGGGCCAAATCCCATCCGGTATAACTCCTGTGCATTAATCTCTAATGTTATTTGACTGCATGGACGATCTTCTTCAGACTGGGAATTATTCTGATATGACTCTGATGTGTTCTGACTGCAGTACTATGTAGTGCTATTGGTGAATAAACAATAGGTAAAGAATTGGTAAAGAAATCTTCCATACTGATGAAGTAAATGCTCTGATGGTACTGGGGCTGTATCAGGGTAGGAAATATCTCCAGAACATGGCATAGATTGAATAATGTATGGGCGCTCTGTCCTTCATGGAGGAAAAACAATCTGTTGCTGTAAAAACCCCTGAGATGCATTGATTTCTGCATGTTGTACCCTTGCATGATCTGGTGCTTTGCCTCTAAGCTGTTGTATTAAACTCAAACACTCAATTCTAATGCTGGAAACCTTGATCTTGAGCTGGTTTTTCCCCTCTGCTCCATAAATGCCTCGATTCTGTAGGATCTAAGCTTTGATGGCGCCGGCAAAAGGTCTGCGAAGTTTCAAACTTTGTCCTTTGATGGAATTTATACCTCCGCCACCTTTTTTGACATTCCCTGTAATACCAGATTCCAAATTTAACTCTCTGTCTACGTAATACGCCATTAAATAAGTACATGTTCACCATGGCAGTTTTCCGCCTCCTTGAAACCCTGCAAAAACACGAAATCTGTTAAGAAAACTGTGGGGGTGGGGTAATGGACGCAACGGGGTGGCTAGACTGATGATGCAGACTGGTTCGATGGTGAAACTATCATGGATGACTTGCAGTGAGGTGGAAACGATGAAAACTACAGCCGAAAGGTGGCGCGGAGGAAAATGAACGAAAAACCTTCGAACTTCTAACCTTTGAACAAATATACGAAACTGGAGGGAGATCGTACTGTGGACGCGTGGAGGTGACGTGGCAGAACCGGGTGACAATGGAATAGTCATTGGCAGAGAAATGAATCTGGACCGTCCGATCTCGGCGGAGATCGATGGTGGGAAACACATCGGAGGGAAAATGAACGTGGGCCAGGGGTACGGACCCACGGACTAAACAACGCGCAGCTCCGTTGAGCGGTGACTGTTGGATGAGCGAGGGCAGATCTGACAGCTGACGTGAATATCGTTGCGCAACTCATGCCGAACGTTAATGCGCGATGGGCAAGTGGTTTTGGAACCGTACAGGAGCCACGTGTCGAGCAATGTATGGAATCACTGGGCGATCGGGGAAAACCGACCTCCGCCCAAAGGCAGTGCGATAGAAACTGGTGGTTTGTGAATAGTGCGTGGCGGGGTCCACTGGGCGGATAGGCTCTGAACCGTCGATCTGATGTGCAAATGAACGGTGATGGCGCGATCTGGGGGAAGCATGGGGAAATGCGGGCGCTTAAGACTTGATGATCACCGTCCGATCAACTGAGATTAACGGCTGATGTTGCGCTCGATATGGTTTTGAGATAGACGCTTTTTGCTCTGGCAGGTGGTTCTGGCGCTGGATCATATGGAGGAAACAATGCGGGGGCTAGCAGTGATCTAAAATTGTGAGAAAAAACTATTTCTCATACAGAGATTGACTGTAGGGGCATTCACCAGATATTTCACCTTTACTAGAAAGGATGAATCCGGAGGCTACCTGGCCCTTCTACAGACTCTGCCTAAAGAAATAAAATGTAATCACAGAGATCCGATCAATGAAATTATTTGTTTTAACTGCAAAGTATTCATTGATCCAACTTTAATGTGTGAATAGGCAAGTATACATATTCTGCAAATGAAGTGTAGTGGTTTGAAGATGAACTAACAAGTTTTGTTCACTGTTTAAACATGTTTGGGAAAAGATTGCTTATAAAAATTTACTATTTAAAGGAGCTGAATCTGAAAATATGCAGCAAAATTATACAGTATGACAGAAAATAATTGTTTAAGCGGTTCACCCCTCTCTTGGGCTACCTCCGCTGGGTCCAAAAGCCTCTAATTAGGCTTTTACCTCTTTGATTAAATGCTCAAAATGTGAATACAACTGTATAGAAGCCTCAAATGGAAAAATACACTGCAAATTAAGATTCAGAAGGCTGTAATCAGTATAAAATGACTACAAAATCACCTCCATTGGATGAAGGTAGTCCAAAACAGCTCTTCTTTCCTTAGGCCCTGGTGGCTCCACGACCAAAAACGCTGGTAAATTCGCTGTTAGAATGCCCTGATGGCTCTGCCAACACTTCCAACAGCTCCAGAATTATCTCTACACCCAAAAAAAAAAAAAAAATCGTCTCAAAAGGCCTCTCCTAGCCAAAGTTATGGCTCTTTACCTAACTGCCAATACTTGTAAAACTCAGCTTAAATATGGTCGACCGCCATATAGCCCTAATTAAATGGAGGTTGGCGCTAAGGTTGGGTGGACCGCAATTTATACGTCGAAATTGAAGGGCTAAAGAGATAAGCCCATAATCGCGTCGCTCTAAGTCGTTGAACCACTTGAGCTGAATTATTGCTAACAAAGTTTCTAAACCATATATTAATATGGTTCCGCACCTCCCGCCTTGAATTGTGACCACGTCCCAAATGGTTTATATGCCCCACCGCATTTGAAAATGCATTTGAATCACGTGCGTTAATCCCACATGACATACGTTGCCACGTATTAAAACTTGCACCATACGTTATTCCATACACCTTTAAACTTTGACATTTACGTTGCCATTCACCTTTGCCTTTGATATTTATGCCATACCATAACGTATAACCTCCAAACTTTAGACATTTGGGTTTTAAAACTAATATGGAATTTAATTAATATAATTAATATATATTTTAATTTAATTAATATTTAATATATATATATAAAAATATTAATATAATATATGATTTTTTAAATCAAATAAAATATTAAAATTTTTAATATATATAAAACATTAAATTAAATTTTAATATATTAAAAATATTTCTCCACATTAAAATCGTGAACCCAGTCAACATTAAAAGTTATTGGGCGATTTCAAAATGAAATATCTCCTCCATACGGTAACGGATTTCAGTTCTGTTTGCGGCGTTGGGATCATATTGACGAGCTCTTTCTAGTCGATCTGGTTTGGACCAATTCTGAGCAACTTCAGTATTGAGCATTTTTCTACAAGAGACTTGATCTCCTGATCACACCTCCCAAATGGGAAGCTTTTGGACCCCAAAAGCTCTCTAATTATTGAAAATGATGATGTGGAGACTGATTCTCCACTCTTCCACCCTTGAATAATTGAAATCTACCCGATTTCATCAAATGAAGCTTTTGAGAAAATGATAATCTGTCTCTTAATAAACTTGCAAACCGTTCTTCATTGGAAGATGCCACATTCTGAAACCAACTTTTTCCCATGCTGAATTTTGTCTCCTTCTTGCTTGCACTGCTTTGCTTTGACACTTCATTCACTGCATTGGCTGACCCAAAAGGTAATTTGCGCAACATAAAATTATCTTCTTTTAAATACAAACTATTATCAAACTGAGACAAATCATTAGCAACATCATAAGAATGCGAATGCTCAAAATCTGGTCGTTTCAACATCAACAAAGTTAGACTTTGACTTGCATTAACCAGTCTTTTCAATTGACCTGCATGTAGTAAAGAAGATTCTAGCTTCTTTTTGTGAGCTCTCACAATGTACTCTTTACCATCTTTGAACAAGTGATACTTGTTTTCATGGCGATGAAAGATAGCCTTCCTGTCAAATAAATAAGGACTTCCCAACAATAATTCTAGATATCGTTACATCCACATCAAGTTCCACTGTGTCAATAAAGTGTGCAGTTATTGCAAAGCGCAATATGCACTTTCTTGAGACTTGCAAATTGGCATCCTTGCATATCCATCCAAGTGGATAAGGCTTCGGATGTGGAATGGTATCAAGCTTAAGCTGCTTAAACAAGTCTTCAGATATAAGATTAGCTTGTGACCCACTGTCAAATAGTGTGTCAATTTTGGTATGTTTGGAAATTACCCTCACATGGAAAAGCTCTATTCTCCTCTTTTCTTTATGAGTATCTTTGTGATAATTCAAGGAGCTAGAACTAGGAATTGTGTCTTGCACCACTTCTTTCCCCTTATTGTTCTTTAAAACCATGCCTATGCTTTTTGTCTCATCTCCTGAGTCTGACCCTAAGTCTTGCTCAACTGTTGCTACAGTTTTCTCCTTTTCTTTGGTCTTGTTTTTGTTCTTGAATTTTTCTGGTTTCAGTTCAGGATGAAGCTTCCAACAATGATCTTCATCATGGCTTGTCTTCGAATAGTTCTTGCAAAATAAATTTCCTTTGTCTTTTCTTGAATTTGCAACTCTCTTTTTTCCTTTGTTTTTAAAATTACTATCCTCATCAAAAGTATTCTTTCCTCTAGCTTCTAAATGTGTAGCCTGCACACAGACTTCATCTAAGCTAGTAGGATTGAACATTAGAATAGTATGTTGAAGATAATTGTGCAAACCTCTTATGTATTTCAACAAGGTGTCTTGACTTTGTAAGTCTACTCCAAGTAGAAGTGCTCTCCTTCTAAATTCTTGGGTATAATCTTGCACATTTTGACCCTTAAGTTGCCTAAAATTTTGCCAATTCATGATTGCTTTCTGAATATGAGCAAGAGGATAAAATTGTTTCTTAATAGTTGTAATAAACTCATTCTAAGTTAGAGTTATCTTACCATGCTTTTTAATTTCCTCCCTGGTTTTGGCTTCCCACCAAACCAAAGTTGCTGCATCCATTCTCAAAGAGGCTAATTGGATTTTTGTGTCATCATCATGCAAATTCTGAATTCTTAGATAGACTTCTAGCAGTCTAATCTAGTTATCCAATTTCTCTACATTCACATCACCATTAAACATCGGCAACTCAAACTTTACATCAAGCTTTAACAAAGGATTTTTAAGAGATGTTTTTGTTTTGTGTGACTGATTAACAGAAGTAGAAGAGGATGATGTGGAGGAAGAGGATGACGATGGAGATGAAGGATCACCATTTCCCTCCATTCCCTTTCTTAGACTCATCTTTGTCTTTCTTTCCTCCTGAAGAATCTTCTTCTTCTCTTTGCTTTCTAGACCCTTCTCCATCAATCCTATCATTTCTCTTCTGGTATAGGATCCTAACCATCTCAGTCAAGTCCAAGAAAGATTTTCTAAAGACTCTTTCTTCTTCCTTGGAATCCATTTCCTCATGTACTTCTCCTTCTATGGATGACATGCTTGTGGCTGATTCTAAGGCTATTGAGGATGAAATGGAAGGTGGATGTAATGGCACTCTAGCCCTCCTTGGTTGAGGATTAACTTGTTCTCTAACCAATGGACCTTCCCCTCTTTGCAATTTCAGCCTAGTAAGCATCAAATTTTGCAGAATAATACAATTTACTTGCACAAATTTCACAAACTCTTAAGAAAAACCTTGAGCTCTGATACCAACCTGATCTGAAATTGTGAGAAAAAACTATTTCTCATACAGAGATTGACTGTAGGGGCATTCACCGGATATTTCACCTTTACTAGAAAGGATGAATCCGGAGGCTACCTGGCCCTTCTACAGACTCTGCCTAAAGAAATAAAATGTAATCACAGAGATCTGATCAATGAAAGTATTTGTTTTAACTACAAAGTATTCATTGATCCAACTTTAATGTGTGAATAGACAAGTATACATATTCTGCAAATGAAGTGTAGTGGTTTGAAGATGAACTAACAAGTTTTGTTTACTGTTTAAACTTGCTTAGGAAAAGTTTGCTTATGAAAATTTACTGTTTAAAGGATCAGAATCTGAAAATATGCAGCAAAATTATACAGTATGACAGCAAATAATTGTTTAAGCGGTTCACCCCTCTCTTGGGCTACCTCCGCTGGGTCCAAAAGCCTCTAATTAGGTTTTTTCCTCTTTGATTAAATGCTCAAAATGTGAATACAACTGTATAGAAGCCTCAAATGGAAAAATACACTGCAAATTAAGATTCAGAAGGCTCAAATCAGTATAAAATGACTAAACAAACACCTCCATTGGATGAAGATAGTCCAAAACAGCTCTTCTTCCCTTAGGCCCTGGTGGCTCCACGACCAAAAACGCTGGTAAATTCTTTGTTAGAGTGCCCTGATGGCTCTGTAAACACTCCTAACAGCTCCAAAATTCTTTCTACACCCAAAATAAATAAAAAATTCATCCAAAAAGGACTTCCCTAGCCAAAGTTATGGCTAACTGAAGTTTGCCTAGATTCACTCCAGCTAAGTCTGGCTAACTGCCAGATAGCCCGACAAAAATGGAGCAGTTGCTAAATTTGTGGAATCCGCCATTATTTCCACCAGTGGGAGGGGGCTAAAGTGTAGGGCCATGGGGGTCCATAGGACCGCACCCGTCGGCCTTATTAATGTTAACATAAAGTGATATGCGGAAAAGATAAGGTTTAACAACCGCATGTTTAATAATCCCGCTCCAAGTGCTAACTCCACGGAACCACGACCCACATGGATACGCGCCAATAGTTTAAAGAATTTATATGAATGGACCAACGGTTTGGCCGTTGCGCTGTTGTCCGCCCGACCCACGTTCAAACCTCACCGCTTGCAAACAAAAGTTTTTTAAACTCCACGTTAACTCCGCCCATTTGCACGTTTTTAAAAAAGAAAACCACGTGAACCCGCCCATACATATCATTCACATTTGAACTTTGAACATATGGGTTTTTAATAAGCCATACGTTGAATAAACATTTTCCCACGTAAGCCATACGTAACATGCTATGTGGGTTTTAATAAACTAATATGAAGATTAATTAATATAATTAATATATATTTTAATTTAATTAATATTTAATATATATATATATATATAAATATTAATATAATATATGATTTTTTAAATCAAATAAAATATTAAATTTTTAATATATATAAAACATTAATTAAATTTTAATATATTAAAAATATTTCTCCACGGTAAAATCATGAACCCATTCAGCATTAGAGGTTATTGGGCGAATTCAAAATGCAACAACTTCTTCATACGGCGTCGGTTTTCAGTGTCGTTCACGGCGTTGGGATCGTATTGTTGAGGCCTATCCCGTCGCTCAAGTTCCAAATCAATTTGAGCACTTTCATTTTTGAGCATTTTTCTACAAGAGACTTGATCTCTTGATCACACCTCCCAAATGTGGGAAGCTGGACCCTCAAAATCTTTCGACACGAACTAATGATGTGGAGACTGGATTCTCCACTCTTCCACCTCTTCAATAATTGGAAATCTACCCGATTTCATCAACTAAGCTTTTTGAGAAAATGATAACTCCGTCTCTGAATAACTTGCAAACTGTTCCCATGGCGAATTGCACCATTCTGAAACCAACTTTTTCCCATGCTGAATTGTGTGTCCTTCTTTCTTGCACTGCTTTGCTTTGACACTTCATTTTCTGCATTGGCTGACCCAAAAGGTAATTCGTGCAACATAACATCATCTTTTTTCAAAGACAAACTGTTATCAAACTAAGACATATTATTAGCAACATCATAAAAAGGCGAATGCTCAAAATCTAGTCGTTTCAACATCAACAAAGTTAGACTTTGACTTGCATTTAAATCTCAGCCTTTTCAATTGACTCCGCATGGAGTAAAGAAGATTCCAGCTCTTCTTCTTGTGAGCTCTCACAATGTACTCTTTACTATCTTTAAACAAGTGATACTTGTTTTCATGGCGATGAAAGATGGCCTCTTCCCGTAAAATAAATAAGGACTCCCCAAAACAATACCCGAGATATCGTTTCTGCGACTCACATCAAGTTCTACCGTGTCAATAAAGTGTGCAGCTATTGCAAAGCGCAATATGCACTCTTCTTGAGACTTGCAAATTGGCATCCTTGCATATCCATCCAAGTGGATAAGGCTCTGATGTGGGAATGGTCTCAAGCTTAAGCGTTTCGACCAAGTCTTCAAATATAAGATTACTGTGACCTTACCGTCAAATATGTGTCAATTTTGGTATGTTTGAAATTTACCTCACATGGAAAAGCTCTATTCTCCTTTTTTCTTCATGAGTATCTTGTATAATTCAAAGAGTTGAACTAGGAATTGTGTCTTGCACCAATTTCTTTCCCTTATTTTTCTTAAATCCATGCCTATGCTTTTGTCTCATCTCCTGAAGACCGAATTCCTAAGTCTGGCTTCAATCAAGGTTAGCGCTTTTCTCCTTTTCTTTGGTCTTGTTTTATTCTTGAATTTTTCCGTTTTGGGCCAAAGATGAAGTGCTTCCAACAATGATCTTCATCATGACTTGTCTTCTAACATTTCGCAAAAGTTTTCCTTTTTCTTTTCTTGAATTTGCAACTCTCTTTTTTCCTTTGTTTTTTAAAATTACTATCCTCATCAAAAGTATTCTTTTCCTCTAGCTTCTAAATGTGTAGCTTGCACACGTACTTCATCTAAGCTAGTAGGATTGAACATTGTGAATAGTATGTTGAAGATAATTGTGCAAACCTCATATGTATTTCAACAAGGTGTCTGACTTGTAAGTCTACCTGGGCAGAAGTGCTCTCCTTCTAAATTTCGTATAATCTTGCACATTTTGGACTTTAAATTGCCTAAAATTTTTTCCCAATTCATGATTGCTTTCTTCGAATATGAGCAAGAGGATAAAATTGTTTCTTAATAGCTGTAATAAACTCATTCCAAGTTAGAGTTATCTTACCATGCTTTTTAATTTCCTCCTCGGTTTTGGCTTCCCACCAAACCAAAGCCGCTTCCATCCATTCTCAAAGAGGCTAATTGATTTTTGTGCTCATCATGCAAATTCTGACTCAGGATAGACTTCCAGCTAGCCTAATCCCTATCCAATTTCGCATTCACATCACCATTAAAATATTCCAAGTAACTCAAACTTTACATCAAGCTTTAACAAAGGATTTTAAGAGATGTTTTGTTTTGTGTGACTGACACCGTAAGTAGAAGAGGATGATGTGGGTGAAGAGGATGACGATGGAGATGAAGGATCACCATTTCCTCCATTCCCTTTCTAGACTCATCTTTGTCTTTATTTCCTCCCCGAAGAATCTCCTTCTTCTCTTTGCTTTCTAGACTTTCTCCAAAGAACTTATCATTTCTCTTCTGCATAGGATCCTAACTACCAGTCAAGTCCAAGAAAGATTTCAAAGACTCTTTCTTCTTTTCCTGGAATCCATTTCCTCATGTACTTCTCCTTCTCTCGGGATGACATGCCGTGGTCATTCTAAGGCTATTGAGGATGAAATGGAAGGTGGATGTAATGGCACTCTTAGCCCTCCTTGGTTGAGGATTAAGTTGTTCTCTAACCACTGACTTTCCCCTCTTTGCAATTTCACTAGTAAGCATCAAATTTTAAGTGCACAATACAATTTACTTGCACAAATTTCATAAAATCTTAAGAAAAACCTCGAGTTTCCGATACCAACTGACCCGAAATTGTGAGAACAAACTTATTTCTCATACAGAGATCGACTTGTAGGCATTCACCCATATTTCACCTTTACTAGAAAGGATGAATCCAGAGGCTACTGCCCTTTCATTGACGCTAAAGAAATAAAATGTAGATCACAGAGATCCGATTACTTGAAAGTATTTATTTAATCAAGAAAGTATTCATTGATCCAACTTTAATGTGTGAATGTATATATATATTCTAAATGAAGTGTAGTGGTTTGAAGATGAACTAACAAGTTTTGTCTACCGTTTAAACTTGCTTGGAAAAGTTTGCTATAAAGATTACTGCTTAAAGGAGCAAAATTAATCTGAAAATATGTAAAAATTATACAAGATGACAAGAAGAATAATTGCTTAAGCGGTTCACTCCTCTCTCGCTAATTGGCCAATCCAAAAAGCCTTCAATTAGGTTTTTCCTCTTGGATTAAATGCTCAAAATGTGAATACAATCAGATAGAAGTCTCAAATGGAAAAATACACTGCAAAATTGTATCTCGTGGCGTCTGTTAAAAGAGAAAATGACTCAAACAAACACCTCCATTGGATGAAGGTAATCCAAAACAGCTCTTCTCTTCCCTTAAGCCCCGGTGGTCAACGACCAAAATGTTGGTAAATTCTTTGGTTAGAGCACCCTGATGGCTCTGCAAACACTTCCAAATGTTCTTCTAATGATCGCTATACCCAAATCAAAAAATTCGTATCAAAAGGCTCTAGCCAAAGCTATGGCTCTTTTACTCCAACTCCATGTTTGGCCTAAAACTTACAAGCAAATCAGTCATCGCGATAGCCCGACTCAAAATGGAGGTTGGCGCTGAAAGTTGGGCTGATCACGAATTCTCGCCGAAATTGAAGGGCTAAAGAGATAAGCCTTATCGCGCGTTCGGGAAGCCGTTGAACGGACTTTCGAGTTGAACACGTATATAATAAAGTTTTTAAACCATATATTAATATGGTTCCACACCTCCCGCCTTGAATTGTGACCACGTCCTGGAAATGGTTTATACGCCCCACCCGCATTTGAATCACGTGCGTTAATCCCACATGACATACGTTGCCACGTATTAAAACTTGTACCATACGTTATTCCATACACCTTTAAACTTCGACATTTACGTCATTAACCTTTGCCTTTGATATTTATGCCATACCATAACGTATAACTTCCAACCTTATAAATATATGAATGTAAACGTTGCCACATGTTTAACTTTAGACATTTGGGTTTTAAAACTAATATGAATTCTAATTAATATATATTTTAATTTAATTAATATTTAATATATATATATATATATATATATATATATATATATATATATATATATATATATATATATATATATATAAAATATTAATATAATATATGATTTTTTAAAATCAAATAAAATATTAAATAATATATATAAAATATTAATTAAATTTAATATATTAAAAATATTTCTCCACATTAAAATCATGAACCCATTCAAAGATTAGAGTGTTACTGCTTATTTCAAATGCAAATAATTTCTTCTGCCACGACGTCAGAGCCAAGGTCATTATACATAGATCGTATTGCCTAGAGGATTCTACGATCTAGTTTGAGCAATTCCCGAGCAACTTCATTTTGAGCATTTTTCTACAAGGGACTTCGATCTCTTGACCAAGGGTAAAGGGCCGAGGCCTGATATAAGGTTTAAAGTGGGTTTTTTAACCTTTTCAATGCATTCATGCCCAAAGAGGGTAACGAAAAGGGTAGAAGGGGAAAATGGCATGGTGTAAAGGGTGAAGGTAAGATTTGGAAGGGTAATTTGGGGGAAATTGGGATAGAAAGTGGACTTTGCGAAGGGGAAGAGAGGGGCACCCGGGAGAGTCTCGCAAGGGGAAATTGACAGTAAAAGGCATAGGAGACCTCAAGGATGATGTGTCTTCGGGGAGATACATTCCTTGAGGGCTCAAAAAAAAATTTAGCCCCCTGCTTTGCTTTGTCAAAAATTTATAGGGGGGCTAACGGACTGTAAATAAGGCGTCTCTGATCTGGCACAACTTCCAAAAGGTGATGCATATTCTGGGTCAGAGGTTGGTTTGGAATTTTGGGAATGGATAGAAAATTTTAATAAGTGTTGACAGACTCCTGGGACTAGACAAAACTCTTCATGTTGATCCTCGTCTTTTGCATATACTTCATCATAGAGGTATCTTCTCTCTCTTTCAACTTGTATCATGCTAGAATTTTGGTTCTATATGGAAAACATCGTAGATGTTGGGGCTATGGGGCAACGAGGCTAATGTGATGGGAGAGTCTCAAAAAATCAGAAGCTATTGTGGGGCTTCATGGGCTTATTCTTCCAAAAGTGAAGGCGATGTTTTGGTATGGGATGGGAAGCCCACGAAGATGGATTATAGGTTAAGGATATTTATGAGCATCAAATTGCAAAGCTAACACCTGATTCATCATTGTCTCCTTTCTATGCTGCTTGGAAATTAAAAATCCCCACTAAGATCTTGTTATTTGGGTGGTTTCTTTGGAAGAACAAATTTATTACTTGGGAGACACTTAGTAAGAGGGGGTTTTGCAGCCCTAGAAGATGCCCTTTATGCCTCCATCATGAGGAGACTGCTTCCCATCTTTTATTTTCATGTGCCTTCTCTCTTGCTATTTGGAAACGTTTTTTTGGTTTATTGGGGGACCCATCTTGGAGTCTGATCGTATCCGGCATCTATTAGATCTCGTCTCAAACTTCTTTTAAATCTCCGCCCTTTTATGTTTTTGGAAAATTTGGTGTGCTCGGAATCGCTCCATTTTTTATGATATTCCCATAAACATGTCTAAAATTTTCCAGAACATTATCTTATGGATAAATGATTGCTCTTTGATTACTCCTGCCACTGTGGACCATTCTATTCAAAATCGCCCTCACCATATTGATCTCCCTGTGATATACTTTGATGGAGCAAATAAGGATGGGACATGTGGCTGTGGTGCTTGGATAAAGCTCTTACTAATAAGGACTTGCTATCATATCATGGAACGAGGGTGTTGGCTCAAACAACAAGGTGGAAATTATGGCCTTATGGAGTGGGATCTTGGTTGCTTATCATCTCAATCTACCCTCTATTAATATTTATGGAGACTCTAAATACACAATTGATGGAATCGGTAGTTGCAGATGCTCGTCGCATCGTTTTGGGTGGATCCAATGGATCTACATCTTCTCAGAAGTTTGGCCTTACACTATACATCATATTTATAGAGAGAACAACACGAGTGTTGACTTATTATCCGTGCTGACTCAGACTTTTGGATCCATTTATATCTCACATTACAGGGGTTCCAGTTTAGTGGATTCACATGTTTTTCCTCTGCCTTAATACCTGCATCAAGCGAGCCAAACTTTCTACTTTCTCCTACTTTTATTTTCTCTCGCTCTGAAGACGCTTTTATATATTGGAGCTCTTTCTTTGTTTTTTGATCTTAAATCATCGACTCCACATGATTTTTCCAATGCATCACCAACACACACTTTGGCCCTCTTCCCCGCACTGACACTCGACTCGAGGGTGTTTTTTGCTAATGCTTGGTTTCACTATGGTTTTTAGGCACATGTTTATTAGAACTTGTTATAAGGTTCACATGGGTACATGCACTCATGGATTTTGTTTTTTCTCCTCCTTGATGTATTGGGATGGAATGCCTTTTTGCTGGTGATTTCATATCATGTTTTTATATCTGGCATAATCTGGAATATGTAAGTAATGGATTGGATATTATTGTATCTGATATATGATCTGATGATATATGAACTGTTAATATAACAATGTTTTTTTTCTTGAAAGTTTCAAAAAATTCAGATAGTTGGAGTGTTTGAATTGCATTTTGATGGTGGAAATGGATTCAACACCATCAAAAACTCTTAGGGCACCCAAAATACTGAAGTTTAACCACTATAACCAAGATTTTCAAAAAATTTTTAATGTAATTTTTCATAATCTTACCGTAATTTCTCAAGTTATTCTATGGGTTTTTTAGACTACAACCATTAGGAGTATCATTTTAAACCATGGGAGATTTTGGAATGGCCACTTAAATGAGATGTTATAGTAAATTATTATATGAAAATATTATTATTCTTATTATTAGAATAATAATATAGATGTAATAATAATAAAATAAGTTGATTCAATTTAATTGATTATATTGTAATTTTGTTTTTATTAATGAAATTTACAAATAATTTCCGTAAAAAAATTATAATATGCATATTTTGTTAAATTAAGTAATAATGATTTATATTTGTAAACATATATAATATTTTATTCTATTATTTCTATCATATTAAAAATAACAATTATAAGAAACATTACAAAATATGTTTGGAGAAAAATGTCAAATATGTGTATGTAATTATATGTATTAGCAAAGATCTTAATAAAAATAAAAAAGAGAATACTTTCTCAAAACATTTAAATGGTAACATAGTGGTTTATGGAATGCATATACAATGCCATTGAAGTTAGCATCATGTGTTTGATGAAGATGTAGTCTTACCAAACTACAAAAAAAAAAAAAAAAAAAGAAGAAGAAGAAGAAGAAAAGAAACCATTAACATCATGTGTTTATCAAAAATAGATAAATTGGTCTATGGAGGATAGTTTGAGTGGTTCAAACTTACTGGCTAAACCCTCACCCTCAATATAGTTTAGTACATATATTGACCTGTAGTTTTGCAATGGTAGAAATGTAATGCAATTTCTAGCATGTAGATCATATTGTATTTTAATTATCACTTCCCAAAAAAGAAATGAATTGATGTGAACAATTTAACAATTTTATTACAAAGAAATAAAGTGGTTGATTAAAAATTGTTTATATTTTTATTCGATACACGAGATTCTCTAATTATATATATAATTTGTCCAAATTTTTTATATGATGTTTTTTAAAAGGAAATGATAAATTAAGTTGAAATTGTATGTATATGTATTTTCCTTTTTTCTATATGTAAAGATAAAAACATTAGTATACCAAAAACTTGAATGTAAAGTATTTTATTGAAAATAAATACTTTTGTTGATTGATAGATTAATAATATTTGTTAACAAATATTTTAAATAAACTATATATTGTATTACTTTAAACAATTTTATTTATATTTCAATTTAATGAAAAAATAAATTATTAAGGTGATTAGTTAAAATGATTTTTTTGTTATGGTTCACAAACATGGCTATCATGTTGCAAGTAACCATGTTGTTGGACAAATATAAATATTTGGGATGCAACAAGTGTTTCTTAGGCTTAGATGTTTTCTTAGTTATATTATTTTTATTGAAAAACTTTCTATTTTGAAAAGCTTTTAAAAATTGTAAAAATAACATGAAAATATAATTTAAATAATGTCAAAAATATTATTTTATTTTAAAGAAAAATCAATATTAATCTGCCCCTAACCTCAAAAACATAAAAAAAAAATTAATACTTCACCCGAACTTATATATAGCTTGAATAGACATTCCAAAGCAGGTTTTTTTGGAAAATTTTGCCGCTTCAAAAGTCGAGGGTTCACCACAACTTGTATACAAATCCGTATAGACATGTCCTTAATATGCTTAAACTTAATATGCTTAAACTTGGTTTAATTTGGACTAATTAATGTCCATAACCAAAAGATCATACCAAATAAACGCCCCCTGAAACTTTGCCAGGAATGTAACTCAAAATGATTGCAATTCATGGTTTAAATTTAATTGTGTACGAATAATGATGAACATCCGACCTCATTTTCTGGGCCATACCAATCCTACAATGTGAGGAGGAGAAACAAATAAGAATTGTCTCCCGTGAACAAAAGAATTTAAAATTTAACCGCCTTTACCTTGGGAGCTACAAGTGAACCCTGGAAATAATCCACGACTCACTAACGGCGGGAATTCATTTAAATTTGGAGACTTCCGTCGCCTCCCGTACATTCAATAAGCACCCAATCCCAAAATGCCGTGATCTTTTCCGTCCAATTCCCCGCTTCCGTCATCGTCGCATTCCGCTTCGAACAGAGGATGAAAACGCCGTTCGGGTTGCGCCGCAATTCTTCTCGCGCGAATTTGGCGGCAGAGGCTTTAATTTTGGCCTAGCGATAAAGAAGAGGTATCTGGGATTTCCGGCGGGAGACAGGGAAAATT
Source organism: Pinus albicaulis (assembly GCA_034641835.2). NCBI lineage: Eukaryota > Viridiplantae > Streptophyta > Pinopsida > Pinales > Pinaceae > Pinus > Pinus albicaulis. The sequence continues at coordinate 262,274 of JAXQQM020085813.1, read as the reverse complement.
GAGCTTCGATTTTGATCCTCTCGTGCAATACGCTGTAAAATCGCATGCACGGCGCCGTTTTCCTGGTGTCGTAGGAGCCGAGCCAAATTCTTCCCGTGCGCTGGGCATTCGTATTTCCCACACCCATTTCCCATTTCCTGGCTCTGAGCCCCCCCGAACCGCCGCGACTTCAGCGGAGCGGTTTCGCGTCCGTTGTGAGCGTTCGGTTTTGCGAGGGTTTGGCCATGACGGTTTGTTACTCTCGCTATTCCGGAAGTCGAACTCAGAAGTGCTTGGAAGCTTGAAGTATTTAAAATGAGGGAGGGTGAAGAAGAGAGGGTTTCGCCTTTAAAGGTGCTTCCACAAGGATACAAGAATATTTGTGCTAACGGATAACGATAGGGTGTTAGATGCGGTGGCGCATATATATAGGGAGAAAAACAAACGCGTTGAGTCCCTATGGATTTATGCGTAGTAGTACACGTGGTCGCTTTAAAATAGCTTTGAGGGTGAGGTGGGCACTTGATCAGAATCTCGATTTGGTGACGTGGTTCGGAGGGAATATGCGGAACACTTCTTTCGACAACGTGGGAAGCTTCTTTCACGTGACGAGGAGAGAAATGAATACACGAGGTGAAATTGTTGAGGAAGGCTGTCACGCATCAAATGGATACACTTTCCATCCGTAGACACAGAGTGTCAAAAATGGGCTTGTGTTTGACGTCCCCACAGTACGTATTATTTGTTTTGACATATTTTGTCCTTAGAATTAACTTTGCGATGCATAGTATATATATATATATATATATATATATAATTTGAAAATTTGTGTTTTAAAATAATATATATATATATATATATTTATTTATTTATTTATTTATTGCATTATATGTTTTTTAAAGTTTTTATAAATTGTCTAACTTTCATTTCTATTGTCTTGCAGGTTAAGATGTTTATGTTATCATATTTTAATGTGTGTTATTTAGTAATCAAGCTAATATTAATAACCAATATTTATAAACCAATTAATTAGTTCATATTATGGAATTTTGAAACTAGTTTTTAGTGGATATATCATCACTTTTGCTCTATGATTTAAGGGTTCGAATGCCATCAATGTTATCAAGCATTATATTTTTTTCAAGGCAAGCATGATCTATCAAGTAAAGTGGCTAGTTTATGTATCAACAAGTATTTTAATTGGGTTTCTATTATTTGCATTCTTTATGAAAAAATCAATAAAAAAAATTAACCTATATTGTTCTTGTCTAGCATTCCTACTTCTTCCTAACCCTTTTTTTCCTCTTTTTGAGAATTTTCAATTATCCTTTCGAGGAACTCCTTCTTGAAAAGAAAATTCAATACCTAAAGCCCAACATGGTTTTTTGTTTGATGAGGGCTTGTTAAATACACTTTCAAAGCGTTAACTAGTTCAAGGAAACACTTCCCTTGAAAAATCAAGTGTTCTTTTAAAGTAGCATTATTTGAGAACACCTCCCTAGACAAAGCTTTTAATCATTCCCTCACTACAAAATGCGAGTTAGATAAATGTCGTTGCTTGATTCCTTCCCATAAACCTAACCCTAACACTATCCTTACCCAAAACACTTATCCAAATTTCTCAAACTCTAGCCTTTAAATCTTGCTAATACAACCATAATGAAGGACATCAAGAAATCAAGCATTGGGTGAATAAGTATTTGAAAAAAATGCTAAGCCTCAATCAATGGAATCTTGTTGATACAACCCTAGTGAAGGACACAAAACAATGAAGCAATAGGATGAATGAGTACTTGGAAAAAGCATTAAGTCTTCATCCATTGAATCTTGGCGATATATCCCTAATGAAGGATGTAAAGGAGTGAAGCATTGGGATTAGCCCTTAATTAAGGATGTAAAGGAGCGTAGCATTGGAATCTTTGGAGCATAGTCCATCTATATTAAGAACGAAAGTGCCCTTAGTGAAACGAAGCTCAAAGAACCCATTTATGTAGATTATAGGTCTTGTTTCAATTATGGATTGGAACTACCAAAAGGAGTTGTTACTAATGATATCGTAGAGGGAGTAGTGGAGAACCAAAGTAACGAAGGATATTTCTAGCATAATTGGCTCTTAGCAAGAAGAGTCTCTTGGGAAGAGTAGGAAAGGAAAGCAAATAAAACATTGACTTTTGCATAACAGTAGATGGAAACTCAAGAGAAAAGAGAAGGGTTATCGAGTATGGACATCCATGCTCTAATCAAATAAACATTTAATGTTTTGAGAAGTAATACTAGATTTAGATCTAGTATTACTTCGCTAGATCTAGTATTACTTCGATTGTGAAAAATTATTAATTAATGTATGGTACAAGTTATTCTTTAATATAAGATATGAGTTGTGCCTTGAGAAGAGCCCAAATAAGACATCAACAACTTTTATTGGTTAAAAAAAATGTTATAATTGTTTGATAAGTGTAGAAAAGTGTTTCAATGAATATGGGACTAAAACTTTAGATTAAAGATTTTGATTTACATTGTATGAAAATATTTCAAAAATAAGATCATTTTCTAATTGTCATTAATGCCTTCACTAGGAACTAATAATAATAGGAAGTATGTAATTTTGGCACCACTTTTAATTTTATATTAGGTGTTATCACTCAGGTTTTCCTTGAAGTTGTGGAAAAGGAAAGTATACCCGAGGTAACCACAAACCAACCTTCAGATGAAGAATCTAGCCAATCTGCATCCAGAGGTTTCTCTTGAGTAATTTATCTTTGTTCTTAGAAAAGTTTTAGGCTAGGTTATAAGTCCAAGAGTTTGTTTGAAAATGCAGGAATTCGCCAACTAAGGGCAAGTTTGAATATTTTCTCGTGCCATTGGGCTATGGAGTCAAAGGGATGGCTTTACCGATTAATCTTCTACACGTAAGATGGCTTTGCAGGCAAGATAGCCAAACAAAGAGAACAATTTTAAGGAATTCAAGTGGATGGAATGGGTTTTGGAAGGGATGAAAGGCACTCAAGAATCTTTCAACATGTTCAAAAGAAAGGAATGGAATTATTTTCATAAATAAAGAGCAAGAAGAATTCTTTACTATAGTAATCAAAATGTTTAAATTAAATAAGCAAGAGCATTTAAGAATTCATCGCTATAACCAATCTAGAAGAAAACATTTTTAGAATAATCACAAATCGAATTTCAGAGTACAATTAAGTAAATTCTGAAGTTATTCTTTTATGTCAATTATTCGAAATGGATACAATGATATTATAAACTGATATAAAACTTAAGACATAGGATAGAAAAGATTTATTGAATCGGCACCACGCATGAATCCCGCAAAAAGTCCTGTTTCAAATAGTCATCCAAATAAGCCACAAATAAATTTCTCCAAAAGCACTTTTATTCCAAAAACATCAATGTCACAGCCAGTAGTGTGAATCCACCCTCAATACTTTGAGGGTTTATTTATACAAAAAAATGATTGAAAATATCTCACACTAACGAAAGGTAAAATAATCTAGGGTGACTAATGAATAAGTTACACAAAAAGGAGACAAATGGTCTAGATGTAGGACAAAAGTAATTTGGCCGGGTGTGCCGTTTCTCCCTTTCGTGGATGTACCGGAGTGTGTGCTATAATAGGGCTCGATGCCGCCCTTTGAGTAATTCCTTTTACTCGCCTTGTTTGTCCGATACTCTTCGTTTCTACCGATACTCTTTAACTCGCAACCGATACTTTTTAATCTTTACTCCTCTATTTATCCTTTACATAATAGTAAAAGGAAAAAATTTCTTACCCGAAGATAAATTTCACAAAATTTCCAATAGGTCTTCCCACCATTTGTCTTATGCTATTATGGTTCTTTTAAGCTTTCTCAATGTTCATCGGCTCGTGTGACCAAGAAATTGGGCCGATGTGGGAAATAACAATGGTTTCATGCTCAAGGATGAAACAAATTCTTTAACTGCCGTAGAGATTCCTCCTTATAGGCAATGTTGATTCCGATGAGTCGGTAGAGGAACATGTGACGCTAGAAAGCATGTATATTTAATTTGTTGACATAAGTTTCACTCATTATTTTGTCTTCGAAAGCATCTTGACTGGCAACCTAATCGGCTAATAAAACATTAAACCTTTCTTTAAATGCACCGACCTCCTCATTGATATCCGAGCATTTTCTTCCGCATTTTGCATAAAGTTCGCTTGGTAAAAACCCTTTTTATTTCTAAAATAGTACCTTGCCCCGTCCTCAATCTCCAAGCTTTGCAAGTCAGCGTTTTGGTCTGTGTCTAAACTGCATGTTGATTTGCTGTTCTGCCCGTGTCTTAGTTCTTCTCTTGTTTTGTCAATTTTCGAGTTACTGATTGTCATTTTGTTCAAATATTGTTTGAACAAAGGACCAAATACTCTTTATTGAATCAATAATATTATTCCAAAGAATTTCACTTATTTCTCTTAAAGGCTTTTCTAATGAGAGATCTTTTTCCAAAGCCTTACCAATTTTTCAAGCCTCTTAATTTCCCTTGTATTATCAGCAAATGATTTTTTGACATATCATATTTTTGTTCCAAATTTGTGAGCCGCAATTTTCTAGACCGAAGTCATGGATTCCGAGTTTTAAACTTCTCTCCATTTGTTTTGCTAATTCATCGTAACTTAAATTGGAAGTATTTAATTGCATGATCTGTTTGTTGATCTGCTGCCGGTGGGTACCGTAGTTGTAGTGGCCTCTGTGGTAGATGTCTGCATGATAGCTTCCTTTTCTTTAATGCCTTTCAGTTCTTTTATCGGTCTCACTCACTACTTCATTTTTAGGAGCAATTCCATCATTTCTTCTTGTGAATTTTCCTTCAAAACTTCTCTTTGAGTTGTGGGATGCCTCAGGCTTTCCCAATTTAATTGTTTTTTAGTGCAACAATATCATCATCCTCTTTTGACCGCGTCTCAATGTTTTTGATATCTTTGGGATTGTGACCCAACCGATTATTATTTTTCCGTGAGATTTGGCTATGTTATCTTTTGGTTCGAGAAGAAGCTTTCTAATTTGCAACTGTATTTGTATTATTTAAAGAATCTTGCAGTCTATGGGTTGCCATTGCTTTATCAAGTATATGGAATATATCATCTCCCTCAGCTTTTTAATGTAGCTCTATCTGGTCTAATGGATGAATGTGTCTTTTGCTAGACCTCAAAATTTCAATCAATGTAATCGAGGCCGCCTTGGGTTTTGGTACTTGATTTGAAATGGCTCATCAATGGTTTTCTCGTCGAATGTCAAAGATGACATTAATATTTCTTGATTATGTGGATCCAATCTAAGATACCGATCATATACCCGCATCCTTAATGGGTTATTCTTGGCTTTTATATTAATGAAAGTCTTCTTTATATCACCAGACTGCCTTTTGGTCGTTTAAAGAAGATAATTTCGCGTTCAACCGTTTTTGTACTCCTTTCCTTTATGACTCATGGTGTTACACTAACCGAAATCAGCTTAGTCGTACTCATCTTCTCTTTCATCATCAAACATCTCATCTATAGATTCCACTTCAGAAGTGGATTCAGTCAGCTTCTTAGCCCGGTGTTATCGTGAAGGTTCTTTGGGAGGAGTGGGATTTGCCACTGCCTTTTTCTTTGCCTATTTCCATATTAGATGGAGTTTGCAATTCTGAAACTTCAGGATGATTTACTTGAGTAGGAGAAACCTGTGTTTGATCTGGTGCCCTAGAGGTTTGAGGTTTCTCTGCCATGATGAAAGTTTCAATGACCTGTACTTCAGGTTCTTTCCCTTTGCCTTTAGACTCAACTGTAATTGATGGACTGATTTCTTGTAATCCCTGTTGAAGATTTTCTGCTGAAGAAGTGCCAATATGAGGTACCTGCACTTGACCAAAAGATTCTAGGTCAAACTTTTTCTCAAGATCTTTCATAATTTTGTTTATATTGTCTTCTTCACTATCTTGCTCAACTAGTGTTCCTTCCACCCACTCATCTTGATTAGCATATTGTTCTATTTCTGGAATTCTGTGGTGAAAGTAGGGTGCTGATTTGTTCTTCATTCTTTTGTCACAGATAAAACTGAATGGATCATAAGGAATCCAACGGAAACTCTTTTGTAACTTGAAATGGTTTTGCAATATATTTTCTGCTTCATGTTCAGCATCCCTAGAATTGCATATAAAGGGACCTAACTGACTTTTGATTCTGAGCTGTGCTTTCTTCTTAACATTACAAAAATGAATAACATCAGAATTATTCATTTTCCTGAAATATTCTAAGGCAAAAAGTCTCATGGGCACATATTTAGGCAATTTGAAAGGACAAAGTTCACATCCATATATTCTGATCTCTAAATAATTTTGGTATAAATACCAGTCTCCAAATTTGTATGTCCTTGAAAGCTGTAAATTTTTCTTAATCTCATTGCTTAGCCTTGGAGGAGCAACTCCTATCAACAAGGTAGTTGCAGGATGAATGAAAAGATCAATGAACTCAGCATAAGAATAGGGAGAATTATAGGAACTGTGAGTTATGGCAGACCAAAATATAACAGATCTAGGGTTTCCCTTGGCATCAAGATTTTTAACAGGAAAAGGGAACTTCTCTAATTGATAATAGATGATGAGATGGTAAATGACTGAGGAATATTTAAACACTTTCTCATTATCTAGCCTCATGAACTGGTCATGGATTTTATTGGCAATGAAAGATGCAAAGTCATATTTTACTGCAGGAGGTTGCCCAGGAGTAAAGATAGACAACAATACCAGGGTTATTTCATCAACATATTCACTTGTATTGAAACCCATGACAAAGGATATCATATTGAGGATGAGTTTTCCCAAATTATTAAAATAAGCAAAACCATAGGGAGGAGGTCCCTTAGGTTGATGTTCAGGTAACATAAAAGTCTGGCAAATGCATTTCAATTTTTCTGGAGACAGTTGGGTAGAATTTTCAAGTAGTTCTTCCATGGACAAAGGAGTAAGATCTTGATCAGGTTCAAAATGGAGCATTGTATTGATAGCTTGAGGAGTGATGGGGAAAAGGATACTCTGGTCAGGAGACAACACTGCCCTTTGAGTTGGATCATAGTTGGAGTGACAGTAGTGGATAATTTCTGGGAAAATACGGACTGAGGGGATGAGATATCTCGGGAAATTGGATTCCCACAACCCAATGACATCCAAACCTTTCGAATAATCGTCTCTGCAGCGACAATAACTTCGAAGGGGACTTTCATCGAAAACTAAGTCTTTAATTTGAAAGTCTTTATCCACTAATGGTAAGTATTCTAACTCTCTGTGAGGGGCATTTAATGGGGTTACATTCAGAGCTGCCGGAGCTTCCATTTTGGTTCTTGTGTATTCAAAATGGAAGTTTTGGGGTTTTCTTCACAGACCGGGCGCAATTTTGATTCTGGGAGCTTTGATTTTACTTGCAGGAACTAGAATAGACTAATATTAACCCTTTTTCATACTCTGGCGTGAATTTTTAACACAGGAAAGTGGATTTTTCAAAGAGTTCCAGCAAGAAATCGAATAAATACCTGTTTGATGGAGAAGTTTGAAATTTACAGGTACTGGTCAATGGCGGATGGATGCTTGGGCACTGGTCTAACAATGGCGTTCAGCAATTTTGGTTGGCGGTGTCTTAATCAGCGGAATTTTCGAATTCTTCAGTGGAGGATGCAATCGTTTTCAACAGTGAAAATGATAGAAAATACACGGGTTTTTGTTTTATTTACAAAGTCAATGGGGATTTTTCTTTTTCCGAGGATGACGTCATTTGGTACGGGAGGATACGTCACCGGAACTGGGCGGTAAGTGGTAATTTCTGCAACGCCTTCAAGAGATGGTGGTATTTAGCGGGGAGGCAGCGATTCCATTTGGAGATCGACACGTGGCTGGTGCACTATTCCAAAACCACTTCCATCCCACGCGTTAACTTTCGGATGTGAGACGGCCAGCGGAATGATCGTTGTTCGTCGATTTTCGGAGGGGTGATCTAACGGTGGATGGGACGTGAAGTTGGCGGGGGTTTTAATGTGCGAGCCTGACGGGGTTTTAAAATGATTAACTTTAATTAAATATCCCGGGAGGCATTTTATTGGCGGAAAACTGGTTATTAATTAATCCGGGTGATTAATTAATTCCATTGTTTAATCACAGTTGCAGCAGGGTTAGGGAATTTTAACTATGGTTAGGGTGTCGGGCGGTATTGAAATACCAAGGGGATGGGTCACGGAGGCTCGGGGGATTTTCGAAGTTTTAGTTTAAATTAAAACTTTGGGTTTATTTATTTTTTCGTTTTAAACATATAAAAATATATGTTAAAAACCTTTTTCGATATTTTATTATATGGTAATAAATAAATGTCATTTATTAACCATAGGGGTAGGGAATAATTTATATGGGTATATTTTAGCCAAAGGGTTTTATTGGGGGATTTTTATTTTAAAAGGGATTAAATAAACTTTGGCCAAAACTTAGAATAAATGGGTTTTTTGGGATATTATTGTAAAAGGGAATTATATATAATAGGATAAGGTATTTCAATAAGGAATTAATAAATAAATCAGATGTTAATATGACAAAGGGACAAGGAAAACTCAAAATACTTTACACAACTAAGAAAGTGAAGATCTTTGAAGTAAATTATATCATCTCAATTTCAACACTTAAACATAGAATAGCAAGTGATTTTGAGGGTTTATTATGGAAATTTACATGATTTTCCTAAGTAAAATTGAATTTTACTTAGGAAAAGGTTAAAAGTGAATGATTATAATGATAAATAACTTCAAGTACTTAGGTATTTTTGATCATTAGGCCGAGGGTCCGGTCCCTCCAAAAGTCAAGGAAATGCCTTGAGCCCCTTTAATCTCCAAATACCTTAGCACTTTGGGGAAATTAGTAAAAATCTTAGGGAGAAAGTGATGTGGGAAGTTAATGATTTTGACTTTGCTTTCTGTGAATTTTCCAGTGCATTTTCTGCTTCAGTACTGGTGATGAAAGTAAAATATTAAACACATTTAGCACCATCATTCATCACATGAAACTTTGCAACACCATCTAACCATCTACCTACCCTATCTACTTTACACTACCATTTTCTCTTCTTTATTAGGGTGCATTTAGACTTGCAAACTCTAATCAACCTTTTTTTCTTTTACAAGGAAAATCTATCTAATTCTACCCTTATTACATCCAAGAGCTCAGATTAAACTGTTGAGCACCTTTTATTAACTCTACCTATCTACTTATCTGCCAAGATTAAACTGTTTGGTCAGATATTTATTCTCTATTCTACAACATGAAATTGAAACATGAATGAGTCAAGTTTAAGCAGTTTGACTCTTCATAAATTGTGGCAAAAGTTTGACAAGCTGCACACAATTGCTTTATTACAGAACATGAAATAGTAGTGGCACTTGGATTTGCACACTTTCCTTGGTCTATTTTTTGTTTGGGGTTCATTTCTTTCACTTTTTTGACCAATTTATTTTTCTTACCCTTTAATTTTTCTTTTAGGGTATACCCTCTTTACATTTTTTAAATTTTTTGATTTTTTGATTTTTTTTAAGAATACGGAACACCTTTGCTCAAGAAAAAGGTTTGAACATATTTCATAGTTCAATCAAGTCAATCATGAAAAATGACACCTATTGGTATAGGAGTCTAACACTGGCTCCAATTGGGGATGGCTTTTCCTGACGAAAAGTCAAGAACAGCAGGTCAGATGCCTCAAAATGTCTTCAGTTTGAACATGTAATCTCCTTCTTCTGGTAGCTTTATTGTACATATGATAGTGAAACTTTTGAAGATTAGGGCCTTCTCTTCGGGCTTCAACTCCAAGAAGTCACCATCCAATCAAAACTGATGCATTAGAAAGGATATATTATGTACAAGTTAGAAAAAATCAAAACATCCTAGTAAATAGGATCAAAATAGTGCTTTAGCATTCGACCATTGACTGGTCCTTCCTCAGCTTCTGAATTGTCCAAATTCTTCAAAAAGTATGTGTTGTTCCCCTGTAAGGCATGAATGATGTAAGGCCCTTTCCATAAGAAATCAAATTTCCCATGTTTCCCTTTATCTTCCCTCCTGGAATCCCATCTTAGGACTTTGTCTCCTAGTTGAAAATCTTCTGCTTTAGTTCTTTTGTCAAACATTTTCTTTAGCTTTTCCTGCAAGACTTGGGATCGTTGATACAGTTCTTCTCTGGTTTGCTGCAAGTGAATTGTTTGGTTAATTCTTCTTTGAATATCATTTGGTTCCACTTGAGCCTCCTGAAGTAACTTCATAACAGGAATTCCTAAGGATGAGGGGAATCTTGCTTCAATGCCATAAACTAATTCATATGGACTGGTCCCAATTGATTTCTTAGTTGTAAGTCTGTCTGCCCATAATGCATTGGTCAGTTTCTTATGCCAATTCTTTTTATTTTCCTCCAATAATTTTTTAATGATATTGATAAGGCTTTTATTGGAGGATTCTGTCAGTCCATTACCCTGAGGGTAATAGGCTGTTGAATGGCCTAAAGTGATGTGATATTTATTGCAGAAACTAATCATTTTCTTAGACTTAAATGCAGCAGCATTATCTGTTATAATTTTCTCTGGACAGCCAAATCTTGAAAGTATATTGGTTTCTAAAAACCCTATAATTATAGAATCATTGGCTTGTCTGCATGGGATTGCTTCAGTCCATTTAGTAAAGTAATCTGTGGCAGTAAGAATCCATCTGTGTTGCCCAGAAGAAGAGGGATGAATTTCTCCAATAAAATCTAATCCCCATTGTTGAAAGGGTCTTTCTGTGGAAATTGGTTTTAATGGTAAGGGTAACAACTTTCTTTTACCCTCAAAAATCTGACACTTATGACAAGTTGTTACAAATTTCTTAACATCTGAAAACAAGGTTGGCCAGTAAAAACGATCCCTTAAGATTTTATCTACAGTTGACTTCCAGTAGAGATGTCCACCACAATCCCCTGCATGAAATTCATTAAGTACCTTGTCAGTTTCATCTTTTAATAAACAATTTAATAGGATTCCATCATGATTCTTCCAAAAAAGAGCACTATCTAAAATACAATATTTTAAAGATGTCATTTTCAAAAATCTTTGTTTCGTTTTGGACAACCCTGGAGGAGCTTGCAGGTTTAACAAAACATAAATAATATCAGTGTACCAGGGTGAGTCTAAAAAGGTCTGACTGATCTTTGGAGTCGCCATCTCCTGTTCGTCGTCCAGTTCGTTAATGTCCAGGGCTTGGCAATTAGTTTCAGTCATGAGTTGAGCCAAACCTTGTCCTTTTATGAGTTTTGTTGGTTTAATTTCAATATCATATTCTAATATGGTAGCTATCCACTTACCTCTTTTGCCTTCAATACCATCTTGAGTCAAGATGTCTTTAACGACAACATTAGGTACATAAGCTATCACATGAGAATATAATATATAAACTCTGAAATCTTTAATTTCTTTCACAAGTGCAAAAGCCTGTTTCTCCATGATATTGTATTTCAAAGATGCATCTCTAAGTGCTTTACTGAAAAAGGCAATTGGTTTTTCACATCCCTGATCATCCTTTTGTAGTAAAACAGCTGCAATTGTATGTTCAGAAGCAAATGAAAAATAATGAAATCTCTATCAAACTTTGGACTGGTAAGAACTGGTGTTCTTGTTAAAGCCATTTTGATTTCTTCAAATGATTGCTTGGCTTCTACAGTCCAGTCAATGCTTGAATCTTTTTTAAGCATGTTAGTAAGCAATCTAAGTAATTCAGCTAAACTGGAAATAAACCTTCTCAAGAAATTGATCTTTCCTATGAAAGCTTGAAGTTCTTTAATGTTTCTGGGATGAGGTATCTGCAAAATTGCTTGTATTCTTTCAGGGTCAATTCTAATGCCATCTTTAGAAATAATGTGACCTAGGAGCTTTCCTTCTTCCAAACCAAACAATGACTTTTTAGGATTTAAAGAAATACCATATTTTCTGCACTTTATAAACACTTGCCTTAGATGATCTAAATGTTGCTGATCTGTTTTGGAAAAAAATGTTAAATCATCTAGATAAATTACCAGAAAATCATGTATTTCTTTAGCAAAAGCAATATCCATTGCTCTTTGAAATGTAGCTCCTGCATTCTTGAGTCCAAATGGCATCTTGACATATTTAAAAGTACCCCATGGTGTTGTAAATGTTGTTTTATCTTGATCATCAGGATGAACTAGAATCTGATTATACCCTGAAAATCCATCCAGAAGAGATATTCTTGAAGATCCCACTACCCTCTGTATAATATGATCCATTTTAGGCAAAGGATAGTTATCTTTTAAAGAAACTTTATTAAAATTTCTTAAATCGACACACAGTCTAATTTCTCCAGTCTTTTTCCGTGTTGGTACTAAATTAGAAACCCATTCAGAGAACCTAATAGGAGCTATAATTCCTGCTTCATACATCCTTTTAATTTCTTTTTCAATTGAAGGTAGTAAAACAGGATTGATCCTTCTAAGTTTTTGTTTGAAAGGTTTCTGGTTTGGTTTCAAAGGTATTGTATGCTGAATGATTGATGTATCATATGATTTAAGATCTTCATAACTCCAGGCAAAAACATCCTGGAATTCTTTTAAAAGTTCAACATATTTAACCTTTTGATCTTCTGGCAAAGATTTAGATAGTTTAACCATTTTGGGATTTTCTGGGGTTCCTAAGTTGCATTCTTCAATATCAGCCTTAACGGGTTCCATTTTGGGTTTAAATGGAATGTCATTTGAGTCAAAAAGATCTTCCAAAGGAGTTAATCCTTTGGGTAAATGATTATCTTTCAGATTAATGATTTCAGTTTCATCTTCTATGATCTCATCGAATTCCATTTGTATCAAATCCTGCATATCTTTTTCAGTGAATTTGGTTGGGTGAAGCATATGAATTGCCATCTCTTCAGAAATATTTGTTTCTTGTTCATCTACTTGATCAGATTTATTGATTTTTATGTCTTCATCTATATTACTGTTAGAAAACTCATTTTCTAGTGTCAAAAAACTATTGATCTGATTGTTATTTACAAATACTTGCCAATTCATTAGATTGTCCGGTATAGCAGGTCTATGTCTAATCTCAACTGTGAACTAATGAATTGGTCCAAAAGGAAATTTACATGTGCTAGCGAACATTGCAAGATTGTGAGCATGCAAATTTTGTTTCCTGGGAATCTTGGCAAGTTGAGCTTGTAGAAAAGTGTTGAGAATTTCCACAACTGTTTCTCTGTATTGTTTCAATCTGGGATCTTTTGTTGAACATTCACCATTAATCTATTGGATAATTAATTCAGAGTCTCCTATGATTGATACCCTAATTGCTCCTAACTTTTTGACATGTTTAAGCCCTAGCAAAAGAGCTTCGTACTCAGCCATGTTGTTAGTGCATTTAAAATTCAATCTATAAGAATGACCTTCGGCATGATCATTTTCAACATTATGTAACCAAATTCCAGCCCCTGCTCCTAACTTGTTTACTGAGCCATCAAATTCTAAATGCCACAGAATTTCATGTTCATAATCTTCATCAACTGTTTTAACATGTTTCTTAATAGGAGCTAGTTGTTTAGCTTTTTCTGGTATTTCTTGGTTGTCTGGTGTTTCTTGGTTTTCTGAAATCTCTTCGATCTGAACAGTGGATTTATTTGTAGTTTCCTTTTCAGGTGCTTCTAGCTCAGTTGGAAGGTCCATTTCAGCATTATAAAGGATGAAAGAATCCATATCAGAATGTACTGAATAGACAGGGAAGTTTTCAGGCTTCTCATGGCTACTCACCAAGTACTTCATCAAGGTTTCTCTATATAATCTTTTAGGTTGACCAAATACTGAAATAGTGGCATATGACATGTATAGTTGAATAGATCCTCCAAGTTTAGCACCCCAGGATCTGGAAAGCAACATACCATATTTAGGAGGAATATCAGCCACTACTATGTCCATCAAAACAGACTTCGTAGGGTATTGCACCAAAGTAACACACAAATATTTAATCAAACCTAAACATATTACTTGACTAGAATCAAAAGAAAACAAATCTTTATACGGTCTGGTAATGTCTAAATTTAATCTTTCCATCACAGCTTTTGGCATCAAATTGTGGGATGCTCCAGAATCAAGCATATCATTGTGGAGTATTTTGTCATGAACGTTCAGGCTCACATAAAATGGAGGAGTTCCTCCACTTTCTAGTTTGCCATTTACCTCGGGGCCAAAAAGTAGTTTGGGTTGATCATCAAGAATATTCACTGAATCATCCATTCCAGTAATGTTAATGTTAAGAGTTTTGCTGATTTGGCTTCTATAGACATCATGTTTAGCCAGTTCTAATAAAGGAACAGCTATCTTTAGTTTGCCTATTTCAGCCTCTAGATTGAAAGGTTTTTCTGTTTGAGCTCTAGTGTTCTGAGCAGTTGGGTTTTCTCTATTTTTTGGGTCTTCAACGTTTTTCTCTTTTTCATGAGTGGAATTATGATTTGAAGGTGTTTCTGGACTAACTTCTACTGTTTCTTCTACGTTTCCTACAGGAGGAAAAGTATTAGATTGTTGTTTATTGTTTGGTTGGTTGTCAGACACATCTTCAATTATTGGATTTGAGGGGTTAGGAGTTGTCCTAGACAGAATTTGTACAGGGGGAATGTTTTGTACAGGAGGGATGTTAACTTTACCTTTGACATTTTGTTTTACAGCTTTCTGTTTGCTATTCTCTGGCACATCAATCCGTCTGCTTCTCAAATTGTATTGTTTATGAACTTCATAAATTGCTGTGTTATAGCCTTCTTTAAAATCAAAAGTCTCTCTTGAATGAGTTTAAAATGTTTCAAGGATGTGATTCTCTTGATCATCCTGAGATAGGAAAAATTCTGGTTCATTTTTGTCCTCAGTTACGTTATTTATTTCAACATCCTCAGTAGGTTCTTCAGAAGTTGAACCTTCAACAAAATTTTCTTGGAAAGGTGGCCTGATATTTTGGTCAGGGACATTCTTCCCAATATTTTGGTTCTGATTTCTTCTAAAGTTTGGATTTCTCACAACATTTTGATTATCACCAGTATACTTTCTTTCGATTGTCTCCACTCTGTCTCCCAATCTTTCCATACCTTTAATGATTGCATCCAGCTTTCTTTTAAAAGCTGAAGGTTCTTCATTCATAGGCATTCTTCTTTCAGCCCTAGCTCTGGCTCGTTTTTCTATAAGGTTTGCTTCCACACTAACCACTATGCTTTGCATTTCCTCTAGGGTTTGGGGGGCTCTTTCCCTAAGTGAATAGGCTATGTCAGAGTCAAAACCATACGGGAATTTGACCAATACTGAGTCAGGAGGGGGTCTGAGGTTCTGGGGAACAGCGTTATATGCTTCGTTGAATCTTATTATGTAATCTTGCACTGTTTCATTAGGTCTTCTCCTTAATTTTTCAAATTCTGATAGGATCTGAAGAGGGTCTTTCTTCTTCTCCCATCTATTCAAAAATTCCCTATACAAAGCTGGTAAATCAGCAATACTGTTTGGAGCAAGGGCCCTAAACCATGTCCTAACTTCCCCAGTAAGACTCTGAACAAAAATTCTCATTCGGACATCATCAATGTCAATTTCATAGAATTCAAAGTAATCAGTCATCCTTTTGGTATGTTGTTGAGCTGTGTAAGTACCTGAGCCATCAAAAGGTGTGATCTTACTTTGATAATCTTGGGGCAAAGCCACAGGGTTGGCTGGCAACTATAACGGAGCATATCTATTGGCCATTGGAAGGTGTAATGGAATAATAGGTGAGGGTGGTCTAGGTGGAGGAGTAGAAGGGGTGACTGGTGTTTGAAAAGCTTGAGAAAAAGTAACTGAACTTGGGGAAGCTTCAGTAATTACAGAGATGTTTGAACTTTCTTCAAAGGTTTGTTCAGATTGAATGGAGTTTTGTAACTGTCTGTCAAGGTGATATGAAACAAATCTGAATTGCAAATCTTTAAAAAACAATGGATCTGGAACTAATCTTGATAATTCGGTTTCAGAAAAATTCACAAATAGAGAAGTTTCAAATCGCTCGTCAAAAGGGATTTCGTCAAAGTATATAATCTTGACAGGGTAGGACTGTGATCTAGAAAGAGGTCTGGAACTTCCAGAACTCTCTTGACTTCCTCTTTCAGAACTTTCTTGGCTTCCTTGTCTTCTAAGAATCCTAGGAATCAGATTCGGATTTTCAAATATCGGTGGTGGATTGGGGTCAGGATTTGACCTAGTGTGACGAATCCTTTCTGAAGCCAGTTTTCCTAGATGATATATGTTTTTGGATTTTTGGTTTTAATTGAAATGAAAGTACAACTTCTACAAATTCTTCAAGAAATAACGATTTGTGATTTAAATTTTCTCAAAGATTTATTAAACTAGAGAGTCTGATTAAACATTTGAAACTAAGGTTCAATGTATAAGCTAAATCAGAGATAGGCTGAAGCAGCTTTTATTTACTTTTGCAATTGCAGAGCAAAAGCAATTTCAAAGGCTACCTGGCTGATCTTCAGACTCTGTCTATAGCTTATAAGTGAACAATATTAACAATAAAATGATTCAGGTCCCCAGTATGGTCGCCACTATGTTATCACTCAGGTTTTCCTTGAAGTTGTGGAAAAGGAAAGTATACCCGAGGTAACCACAAACCAACCTTCAGATGTAGAATCTAGCCAATCTGCATCCAGAGAGGGCTCTCTCTTTATAATTTATCTTTGTTCTTAGAAAGTTTTAGGCTAGTTATAAATCCAAGAGTTTGTTTGAAAATGGTGGAATTCACCAACTAAGGGCAAGGTTGAATATTTTCAGGCCATTGGGCTATGGAGTCAAAGGATGGCTTTACTGGATTACTATTCTACACACAAGATGGCTTTGCAGGGCAAGATAGCCAAACAGAGAACAATCCTTAGAATTTAAAGTGGATGGAATGGTTTTGAAGGGATGAAAGGCAGTTAAGAATCTTTCACCATGTTCAAAAGAAAGAAATGAAATGATTACAAATAAAGAGCAGTGAAGAATTCTTTACTATAGTAACCAAAATGTTTAAATTAGTGAAGCAAGAGCAATTAAGAATTCGTTGCTTATAACTAATTTAGAGGAAAACATTTAGAATAATCACAACTGAACTCAGAGTACAATTAAGTAAATTCTGAGTTATTATTTTATGTCAAGTATTCAGAAATGGACACAATGATATTATAAAAAAATATAAAACTTAAGACATAGGATAGAAAGACTTATTGAACTGCAGTCAGACACATGAATCCTGCAAAAAGTCCTGAGCTTCAAATTGTCATCCAACAAGCCACAAATAAATTTCTCCAAAACGCTTTTATTCCAAAAACATCAATGTCACAGCGAAGTAGTAGAATCCACCCTCAATACTTTCTTTGAGGGTTTATTTATACAAAAAATGATTTAAAATATCTCACACTAACCTAGCAAATAATCTAGGGTGACTAATGAATAAGTTACAATAAAAAGGAGACAGATGGTCTCGTAGATAGGACAAAAAGTAATTGCTGGTGTGCTGTTTCCTCCCTTTGTGGATGTGCTGGAGGCAGGTCCTACAATAGGGCTCGATGTTGTCCTTTTGAGTAATTCTTTTTTACTGCCTTGCTTGTCTGATACTCTTCGTTTCTACTGATACTCTTTTAACTGCAAAACTGATACTCTTTAATCTTTGCTCCTCTATTTATCCTTTACATGATAGTAAAAGGAAAATTTCTCTACCTGAAGATAAATTTCACAAAATTTCCAATAGGTCTTCCCACCATTTGTCTTCTTCTATTATGGTTCTTTTGAGCTTTCTCAATGTTTCATCGGCCTCTGTGTATCTGAAGAAATTGGGCCGATGTGGGAATAAATACCTTATTTCATGCTCAAGATGAAACAAATTCTTTAACCTGTCGTAGAGATTCCTCCCTGTCGGCAATGTTGATTCTGATGAGCTAGTAGAGGAACATGTGACGTTGTGAGCATGTATATCTAATTTGTTGACATAAGTTTCCAATTCCATTATTTTGTCTTCTGAAAGCATCGGACTGGGCAACCCGCTGGCTAATAAAACGTTAAATCTTTCTTTAAATGCACTGACCTCTTGCTGGATATCTGAGCATTTTCTTTCCAGATTTTGCATAAAAGTTCTCTTGGTAAAAACCCTTTTTATTTCTAAAATAGTACCTGTCCTGTCCTCAATTCCAAGCTTTGCAAGCTGCTGCTTGGTCTGGGTGTTCAAAAACTGTATAAGTTGATTTGCTTGCTCAGGTCTGTCCCTTAATTCTTCTCTTGTTTTGTCAATTTCTTCCTGAGCTACTTTGACCAAGTCATTTTGTTCAAAGATTACTTGAACAAAGGACCAAATACTCTTTATTGAATCAATAATATTATTCCAAAGAATTTCATTTATTTCTCTTAAAGGCTTTTCTAATGAGAGATCTTTTTCTAAAGCCTTAACCAATTTTTCTAGCCTTTTGATTTCCCTTGTATTATCAGCAACAGTCTTTTTCGACATATCATATTTTTGTTCCAAGTTCACCAGCTGTAATTTTGTAGATTGAAGTTCTGTGACTCTGAGTTTTAAACTTTCCATTTGTTTTGCTAATTCATCAGAACTTAAATTGGAAGTATTTACCTGTGATGGATCTGTTTGTTGATCTGCTGCTGTTGTACCTGTAGTTGTAGTAGCCCCTGTGGTGGATGTCTGCATGATAGCTTCCTTTTCTTTTAATGCCTGCTCCAGTTCTTTCTCGGTCTCACTCAGTTGCTCAGTCATTTTTAGGAGCAATTCCATCATTTCTTCTTGTGAATTTTCCTTCAAAACTTCTTGAGTTTGGGGATGCCTTGAGGCTGGCAATTTCAATTGCTTTCTCAGTGCAGCAATATCATCATCCTTCTTTTTAATCAGTGCCTCAATGCTTTTTACATCTTTGGGATTATGACCCAAACTGATGATTATTTCTTCCAGAGATTTTATTCTGTTATCCTTTGCCTGAGAAGAAGCTTTCTCAATTTGCAACTGGGTATTTGTATTATTTAAAGAATCTTGCAATCTATGGGCTGCCATTGCTTTATCAGTAAGGGTGGAATATATCATTTCCCCAGTTTGTTTATGTAATTCTATTTGGTCTAATGGATGAATGTCTTTTGCTAGGACCTCAAAATTGGTCCTAATGTAATCAGATGCTGTCTTGGGCTTTGGCACTTTGGATTTAAAATGGCTCATCATCATTTTTCCTTGTTGAATGTCAAAAGCTGACATTAATCTTTCTTGATTGTGTGGATCCATTCTAAGATACTGATCATATACCTGCATCCTCAATGGGTCATTATTGGCTTTTATATTAATGAAAGTCTTCTTTATATCACCTGCATCTGTCTTTGGCTGTTTAAAGAAAGATACTTCAGTGCTCAACTGTTTTTGTAACTCTTTTCCTTTATGACCTGTGTGTGTTCCACTAACTGAACTAGTTAGTTGACTATCTTCTCTTTCATCATCAAACATTTCATCTATAGATTCCACTTCTGGAAGTGGATTCAGTTTCTGCTTCTTAGCCTGGTGTTGTTGTGAAGGTTCTTTGGGGGGAGTGGGATCCGCAACTCGTCTTTTCTTGCCTATTTCCATATTAGATGGAGTCTGTAATTCTGAAACCTCAGGATGATTAACTTGAACAGGGGAAACCTGTGTTTGATCTGGTGCCTTGGAGGTTTGAGGCTTTTCTGTCATAATGAAAGTTTCAATAACTTGTACTTCAGGTTCTTTCCCTTTGCCTTTAGACTCAACTGTAATTGATGGACTGATTTCTTGTAATCCCTGTTGTAGATTTCCTACTGAAGAAGTGCCAATATGAGGTACCTGCACTTGCCCAAAAGATTCTAAGTCAAAATTTTTCTCAATATCTTTCATAATTTTGTTCATATTGTCTTCTTCACTATCTTTCTCAACTAGTGTTACTTCCATCCACTCATCTTGATTAGCATATTGTTCTATTTCTGGAATTCTGTGATGAAAGTAGGGTGCTGATTTGTTCTTCATTCTCTTGTCACAGATAAAATTGAATGGATCATAAGGAATCCAACGGAAACTCTTTTGTAACTTGAAATGGTTTTGCAATATATTTTCTGCTTCATGTTCGCCATCCCTAGAATTGCATATAAAGGGACCTAACTGACTTTTGATTCTGAGTTGTGCTTTCTTTTTAACATTACAAAAATGAATAAAATCAGAATTATTCATTTGCCTGAAATATTCTAAGGCAAAAAGCCTCATGGGCACATATTTAGGCAATTTGAATGGACAAAGTTCACATCCATATATTCTGAGTTCTGAATGATTCTGGTATAAATACCAGTCTCCAACTTTGTATGTCCTTGAAAGCTGCAAATTTTTCTTAATCTCATTGCTTAGCCTTGGAGGAGCAACTCCTGTCAACAAGGTAGTTGCAGGATGAATGAAAAGATCAATGAACTCAGCATAAGAATAGGGAGAATTATAGGAACTGTGAGTTATGGCAGACCAAAATATAACAGATCTAGGGTTTCCCTTGGCATCAAGATTTTGAACAAGAAAAGGGAACTTCTCTGATTGATAATAGATGATGAGATGGTAAATGACTGAGGAATATTTAAACACTTTCTCATTATCTAGCCTCATGAACTGGTCATGGATTTTATTGGCAATGAAAGATGCAAAGTCATATTTCACTGCAGGAGGTTGCCCAGGAGTAAAAATAGACAGCAATACCGGGGTTATTTCATCAACATACTCACTTGTATTGAAACCCATGACAAAGGATATCATATTCAGGATGAGCTTGCCTAAATTAGTAAAATAAGCAAAACCATAGGGAGGAGGTCCCTTAGGTTGATGTTCAGGTAACATAAAAGTCTGGCAAATGCATTTCAATTTTTCTGGGGACAGTTGGGTAGACTTTTCAAGTAGTTCTTCCATGGACAAAGGAGTAAGATCTTGATCAAGTTCAAAATGGAGCATTGTATTGATAGCTTGAGGAGTGATGGGGAAAATGATACTCTGGTCAGGAGACAACACTGCCCTTTGAGTTGGATCATAGTTGGAGTGACAATAGTGGATAGTTTCTGGGAAAATACGAACTGAGGGGATGAGATATCTCGGGAAATTGGATTCCCACAATCCAATGAAATCCAGACCTTTCGAATAATCGTCTCTGCAGCGACAATAACTTCGAAGGGGACTTTCATTGAAAAATAAGTCTTTAATTTGAAAGTCTTTATCCACTAATGGTAAGTATTCTAACTCTCTGTGAGGGGCATTTAATGGGGTTACATTTAGAGCTGTCGGAGCTTCCATTTTGGTTCTTGTGTATTCAAAATGGAAGTTTCGGGGTTTTCTTCACAGACCGGGCGCAATTTTGATTCTGGGAGCTTTGATTTTACTTGCAGGAACTAGAATAGACTGATATTAACCCTTTTTCAGACTCTGGCGTGAATTTTTAACACAGGAAAGTGGATTTTTCAAAGAGTTCCAGCAAGAAATCGAATAAATACCTGTTTGATGGAGAAGTTTGAAATTTACAGGTATTGGTCAATGGCGGATGGATGCTTGGGCACTGGTCTAACAATGGCATTCAGCAATTTTGGTTGGCGGCGTCTTAGTCAGTGGAATTTTCGAATTCTTCAGTGGAGGATGCAGTCGTTTTCAGCAGTGAAAATGACAGAAAATACACGGGTTTTTGTTTTATTTACAAAGACAATGGGGATTTTTCTTTTTCCGAGGATGACATCATTTGGTACGGGAGGATACGTCACTGGGACTGGGCGGTAAGCGGTAATTTCCGCACCGCTTTCGGGAGATGGTGGTATTTAGCGGGGAGGCAGCGATTCCATTTGGAGATTGACACGTGGTTGGTGCACTATTACAAAACCACTGCCATCCCGCGCGTTAACTTTCGGACGTGAGACGGCCAGCGGAGTGATCGTTGTCCGTCGATTTTCGAAGGGGTGATCTAACGGTGGATGGGACGTGAAGCTGGCGGGGGTTTTAATGTGCGGGCCCGACGGGGTTTTAAAATGATTAACTTTAATTAAATATCCCGGGAGGCATTTGATTGGCGGAAAACTGGTTATTAATTAATTTGGATGATTAATTAATCCCATTGTTTAATCACGGTTGCAGTGGGGTTAGGGAATTTTAACTATGGTTAGGGTGTCGGGCGGAATTGAAATACCAAGGGGATGGGTCACGAAGGCTCGGGGGATTTTCGAAGTTTTAGTTTAAATTAAAACTTCGGGTTTATTTATTTTTTCGTTTTAAACATATAAAACACATGTTTAAACCTTTTTCATATATTTTTAATATATGGTAATAAATAAATGTGATTTATTAACCATAGGGGTAGGAAATATTTATATGGGTATATTTTAGCCAAAGGGTTTTATTGGGGGATTTTTATTTTAAAAGGGATTAAATCAACTTTGGCCAAAACTTAGAATAAATGGGTTTTTTGGGATATTATTGTAAAAGGGAATTATAGATAATAGGATAAGGTATTTCAATAAGGAATTAATAAATAAATCAGATGTTAATATGACAAAGGGACAAGGAAAAATCAAAATACTTTACACAACTAAGAAAGTGAAGATCTTTGAAGTAAATTATATCATCTCAATTTCAACACTTAAACATAGAATAGCAAGTGATTTTGAGGGTTTATTATGGAAATTTGCATGATTTTACTTAGGAAAAGGATAAAAGTGAATGATTATAATGATAAATAACTTCAAGTACTTAAGTCTTTTTTATCATTAGGACGAGGGTCCGGTCCCTCCAAAAGTCAAGGAAATGCCTTGAGCCCCTTTAATCTCCAAATACCTTAGCACTTTGGGGAAATTAGTAAAAATCTTAGGGAGAAAGTGATGTGGGGAGTTAATGATTTTGACTTTGCTTTCTGTGAATTTTCCAGTGCATTTTCTGCTTCAATATTTGTGATGAAAGTAAAAGATTAAACACATTTAGCACCATCATTCATCACATGAAACTTGGGCAACACCATCTACCTACCCTATCTACTTTACACTACCATTTTCTCTTCTTTATTAGGGTGCATTTGGACTTGCAAACCCTTATCAATCTTCTTTTATTTTACATGGTAAATCTATCTAATTCTACCCTTATTACATCCGAGGGCTCAGATTAAACTGTTGAGCACCTTTTTATTAACTCTACCTATCTACTTATCTGCCAAGATTAAATTTTTTTGTCATATATTTATTCTCTATTCTACAACATGAAATTGAAAAATGAATGAGTCAAGTTTAAACAGTTTGACTCTTCATAAATTGTGGCAAAAGTTTGACAAGCTGCACACAATTGCTTTATTACAGAACATGAAATAGTAGTGGCACTTGGATTAGCACACTTTCCTTGGTCTAATTTTGTTTGGGGTTCATTTCTTTCACTTTTTTGACCATTTTATTTTTCTTACCCTTTGATTTCTCTTTTAGGGTATACCCTCTTTAAATTTTTTTGATTTTTTGATTTTTTGATTTTTTAAAAGAATATGGAACACCTTTGCACAAGAAAAAGGTTTGAACATATTGCATAGTTCAGTCAAGACAATCATGAAAAATGACACCTATTGGTATAGGAGTCTAACATTAGGTACTATCCATTGTAGGTAAGAAAAAAATGGTTAATTAGTGATAGGCATGAAATTTAAACATAATGAATATTAAAACTAATTAGTGTGGTTGTGTAAATAGAATCTAATAATTCAAATAAAAACTAAAAAAAATAATGTCTTGATGTGATATGTTTTCCACTCAATAATAAAAAATAATAAAAATAATGTTTTGATGTGATATTTTTTCCAGGTTATAATCAATGATCATGAACAACTCCCATATACTTTTAAAATTGAAATGACTTATGTAAATTTGTGCTAAAAAGTGGGAAGTATAATAAATTGATGTTCAAGCCCCAAATAATTTGATGTGAAATTTTTTCCATTCATACAAAATAAGTTAGTGGAATGTTCTTGAGAATGGTTTCATGATATTATATCAATAATTTTCATTATTGTGTCTTGGACATTTTTTCACCCTTGACTTGTTCTAAGCACAAGTGCGTTGTTATGACAAAATGAATACATGAGGAAAATATAATATATATTCAATAGTCTCCAAAAAGAATGTAGTCCTTGAATATATTGGAATATTTAAAGAAATATGGTTGACAATTGGAGGTAGATTCATGTTAGTTAAGGTTGTTCTCCAAAATCTATAAGTTAATGTCGTTCTCCGAAATCTATTAGTCTACTATTTCCACATTGTTAAGATAATTGCTTCAATTTTCTAGAAAATTAATTTCATCATTATTGGTTTTATTTGGGGTGGAAATACAAAGCATCATAAAATTCTCTTAGCTAATTTGGAGGATTTATCGAGGTGAAATTAGATAAGTATTTTTCTAAGATGGTCGTTGAGTACTACAAACGAGCTCCTAACATAGGTACAAAATCTCAAAAATGGCTTGTAGTTTGTAGTTTGATGTCCCCACAATACGTATTTGTTTGGTTGTATTTTGTGCTTAGAATTATTTTGTGATCCACAAAGTGACCACTTATTAAAGTGGGTAAAAGTATATTTGATCAAAATTATATATATATCTGTGTGTGTGTGTTTGTGTGTATGTATATATAATTTTAAAGTGTTTGTTGTAAAATAACCTATATAGATTGCATTATATGTTTTACATGTTTGTATAATATAGTATCTAACTCTAATTTTCATTGCCTTGAATGTTAATATGTAGATGTTATCATAATTTAATGAGTGTTCCTTGTTAATCAAGTCAACACTAATAACCATCATTTACAAACCAATCTATATATTTAATTACTTCATACCATGAAAATTTGAAACCCCTAATGATCATTGTTGTATCTCAAGAAACAATCCGTTAGATATGGTAAGGAATCAATGCTTAAGACATTTTATAAACATGTCAAAATTACAATATCAAATGGCCTCTGTTTAACACCTTTGGAATTTGATTACTTGATACCCTCAATAATCTGATATAATGAAAGACTTCACAATGCCATAAACTATAGATATTTGAATGAAATGAAAATAAGAACTGCAAGGGAAACTCAAAATGATATGCTGAAAACACAGAATCTACCACTTTTAAGTTTCAAAGGGAATTCATGGAGGAAACTCGAAATAATATGTTGTAAACACAGAATCTATTGCTTTAAAGTTTCATCAGGAGTTTGTGAAGGGAGAAGAGATGGAGTGCAGGAGCACACATTAAGGATTGTTTAACTCTTACTTACAGGTGTAAAAAGAGACCCGCAACTATATTAATTCACTACATTCAAAGAGGAATAAACACAGAGCGAAATTGGAAAGACATATCAACATCAATAGGTGTAGGAAACTTGATTTTCTTTCATTAATTTCTCAGAAAATTCAGTACCAAATTAACAGTTATCCAGAGGTCCAAAACTCAGAACCCATTTTCTTTATTTCTATCTACTTAAATACATCAAAGTAGTATAACTGTTGAACTTCTTGAAACTACTCGACTACCTAAACTGTTAATATTACTTATGCAATCATACCAAGAAAACAAATTGAAACTGGAAATATCGTTCGTTTTTTTGAATCTAATGTTGCTGATGTGTCCCCTCGAAGTGTTGAGGTGTCCTTTCTGGTTATGATGTAGTAGCTGCATAGTTCTGTAACAAAGCCTCAGTGCTCGACTTGACCCAGCTGTCGTGCTTCCCAGAGTGCCACTATATGTTCTTCTGCCTGACTCTGCATATGCCTTTTGTGTTTCGAACATTGTGATCATGTCACCTTCTACCTGACTCTGCCTCTTTTGCGCGTGCCTATTGTGTTTAGTCTTCTCTTCTCCTTTGCTCTGCGTCGGGTACTTACCCGAGTATCTCTGTCGTGTTTTCCCTATTTCTTCATAAAATGGCGTACAAACCTCATAAGCCTGGACTTGATATCCTTTAGATTTCATCTTGGAAGCACATCGCGTCTGTGCTAACATCGCACTTCGCATTTTTTGTTTTTAACTTTTCCTTAGCACTTATCTTTTAAAACTTGCGATGTGCGCTATGTGATCGAGTCCCAACTGGCATCGTACATCACACTTCAGCGACTTCATCACTTACCTCACATGGTTATCCCTTAAAGCTTGCGATTTGTGATTTGTGATCTGGCCCCACCGCATCACACTTCGCACTTCGGCGATTATAACACTTACCCTTTTCACTTAAATTTTAAAACTTGTGATGTGCGATATGCGGGCTAGGGGCACATCATCTGCCACATCACCTTGCTATGCCATCACATATCGCACTTCAACGAATTTAACATTTACCTCTGCACTTATTCTTTAAAACTTGCGATTTGCAATTTATGATCGGCCTCACCGCATCACATATCGCACTTCGTCGATTTTAACATTTACCTCCCACACCTATCCTTTGAAACTTTCGATTTGCAGTCTACGATTTAATCTATGTCGTCCATCTCTCCACTTCAATTCTGCATTTTGATCCTGACTGTCTATTTTCCCCTTTGTGCCTCCTCCAAAACTCTTAAGTTTTTAAGAGAAATGTGCCATATCTCCGCCTTCGGGAAATTAGTTTGTTTCCTTCACGGTGTAACCCTCCTGAGATTATCTGGTGTTCTGCCGCGTTGGTCCCTCTTGAGCTTGCAAATGAGCTCGACTCGACCTTTTCTGGTGTACAATAATTTGAACGTGCCCATTGGACCGTCTCTTGAATTGTTCTACACGTGAAGGAGCCCGATTTGACCCACCTTCACATCTCATCACGTAATGTTAATGTACCAACATATAAATCAAAATTCTTCTATGACACACAAAATTTTACATTTTCTATCATATGTGCTTTTTTGATTTTGAAAAATATTTCAAAGGTAAATACAAATGAGCCACAACATCTGGCTCCACCTGGGGATAATGCTTTTTTCCACGGAAGTGCCAAGAACCACAGATTAATGCCTTATCTGTTGGGCATGGAGTCAAATATTGCTTGGTGACATGAAAAATGAGCAATATGGTATTTATAATGGTGGAATGCTGACTTTTAATGTTGGAAATAATGCTTCAGGTACTGCCCGTTCATAAGCAGATGTACTGACTCTCCATCTAGATATTCCAAAATGAATGTGTTATTTGACCTTGCCTCAAAGATTCTGTATGGACCATACCAGAGAGGGTCAAATTTACCATGCTTCCCTCTTTATTATCGCTTGGTGTCCCACTTCAGTACCAAATCTCCTGCTTGAAAGAGAACTTATTTTTCTTTTCTGTCAAATATAGACTTCATATTTTCCTAATAAGTAGTCAAGTTATCCCTGAATTTGTTTCTGTTTTTACTCGATTCAATTATTTTGTTCAATCTTCTTACCAGAGCACTAGTTTCTTCCTAAGCTTCTTAAAGGAAAGAAATCACTAGTTTGGCCAGCTGAGTAGGAAATAGTGCTTGAGTTCCATAAACCAGTTCATAGGGAGACTTCCCAGTATATCTCTAGGTAGTGACTCGAACTTCCTAGAGGGAAAACTTCAACTTCATATCCCAATCCTTCTGATTCTTGGTGATTGTCTTCTTTAAGATTCTGACCAATGTCTTATTTGAGGACTCTGCCAATCCATTCCCTTCTGGATGATATGATGTGGAGTGTGATGAAATTACATATGTTTGACGGAAATTAATGAAACAAGAAAATTTGAATACCTGAGCATTATCAGTCACAATTTTGACTAGACATCTGAATCTGGTGAAAATGTTTTCCTCCAGAAACTTCATCACTACTTGGTCATTCACCTTCTTAGTGGGTATTGCTTCAACCCATTTTGTAAAGTAATCAGCGGTAGTTAGAATCCACTTGAAATTTCCACTTGATGGTGGAATGATCTCTCCAATAAAATCCAATCCCCATTGCCTGAAAGGTTCTTCAATAAATACTGGGATGAGAGGTAATGGAGCAAGTTTTTTCTTTTCAACAAACAACTGACACTTATGACCAGCCTATAAACATCAAAAAATAGGGTTGGCCAATAGAAGTCTGACTTGAGAATTTTATGAGCAGTGACCTTCCAACTATAATGACCTCCACACAGACTTTCATTATATTCTTTGGTGACTTCAATAGATTCTCCTTCGGTCAAACATAACAGCAAAATACCAGCAGGATCTTTCCAGTATAGCTTTGCTTTTGCTATAACATATGGCTGAGATTTGAGCTTGAGAGCTCTGTATTTTGTTCTACTTAGTGAAGTTGGACAAGAAAATAAACACAGGTAATGCACAATATCTTTATACCAATCAGAGCACAAAAAATTGTATTGAATACTTGTTTTGGACTTGCTTTGACCTTCTTCATTAATAGTTCCATCCATTGATGCCAACAAATTAATTCCCAAGGCTTGAAAGTTTTTCTCTGTCAAAAAATTCGCTAAACCTGTCCCTTGACCAACTTGGTGGGTTTGATGTCCAAATCATACTCTTGTATTTTTTCTATCCACTTCCCCCTTTTTCCTTCAACATCACTTTGGACCAGCACGTCTTTCACAGTAGAATTAGGAACATAAGTTTTTATTTGGGACTGTAACCCATAAGTCCTAGAGGCTTTCATTGCTTTGACCAAAGCGTATAATTGTTTCTCCAGAATATTGTATTTGAGCTCAACATCTCTGAGAACTTTACTAAAAAATGCAACTGGCTGCTCCTTACTATCTTCATTTTTCTACAACAACACAGGAGAAATAGTAGTGGGGGATGCAAATGAGAATACTTGAAAGGATTTTTGATAGTATAGACTAATCAGAACTAGAGCTTCCTGCAGTGCTTCCTTTATTCTGGAAAATGCATCTCTTTCTTCCTTATCCCATTTCACTTTTGCATTTTTCTTCAACATATCTGTTATACTTCTCACAATATCAGCATAATCGGGCACAAATATCCTTAGAATGTTTATTTTTCCCATGAATCTCTTGATATATTTCTTGCTTCTGGGTAAAGGAATCATCTGAATGGCTTCCACCCTTGCTGGGTCAATCTTTACTCCTTGTTTAGAAACTATGTGACCCAATAATTTACCTTCTTCTAAGGCAAATAAATATTTCTTGGGATTTAATGACAGACCAAACTTTCTCCACTTTTGAAAAGTTTTTTGTAAATGCTCGAAGTGTTCAACATCTGAACCTGAGAAAATGGTCACATCATCCAGATATATAACGAAAAACCTGTCACCAACGAAGGCTATGTCCATGGCCCTCTGAAATGTTGCACCTGCGTTCGTAAGGCAAAATGGAATCCTTGCATACATGAAGGTGCCCCAGGGCGTCATGAAAGAAATCTTATTCTGATCATATTTTTCTACTTCTACCTTATTATACCCCGAAAATCCGTCAACCATAGACAAACTGTAAGCTCCTGTCACCTTTTGTAAGACATAATCCATTTTTAGCAAATGATAATTAACTTTTAGAGATGCTCTGTTAAAATTTATGAAGTCTTCACACAATCTTATCTCTCCATTCTTCTTTCTTACAGGAACCAGATTAGAAACCCAGTCTGAGTATCTGAGAGGGACTATAATTTTCGCCTGCAACAATTTCTTCACTTATTTTTTGATTGGAGCTAGCAACAATGGATTGATATGTTTGAGCTTCTGTCTGTGTGGTTTGATTCCTTTTTTCAATGGGATATTAAGCTAAATTATGCTTTTGTCATATGTTTTCATGTCTTCATATGACTAGGCAAACACATCCATATATTTCTTAAAAATATCAATGTATCTTTCTTTGCAGTTTTTGGGAACACCTTTGAATAGTTTCACTATTTTTGGTTACTGATGAGTTCCCAAATTACAATCTTCCATCTCTTCTTCTTGATGTGTTTTCTTTGTATCAGCAAAAAATTCATTAGAATTGAATAATCTTTCAAATGGAACTAATCCTTTAGGGGGCACATTATCTTTCAATTGGATAGTATTCTGTTCACCTATTGACTGCTTAAGGTTTCTTATTTCTGATTTCTGCTCTGTTTTTTCTTCCTCTTGGTCTATCTTAGCATCTTCAAAGTCTCCAATCCTTGTCAGGAACTAATTTATCTATTCATCATCATCAAACACCTGCCAATGTTTCACATTGTTAGGGATAGAAGGTCTATGTCTAATTTCAATTTCATACCTTAGCCTTGGACTTATTGGAGGATTGACGGTGCTGGTTGCAACTGCTAAAGAATCTGCCAAATCTATTCTCCTCCCTCGAAATAAAATGAAGATTGAAAGCTTTAAAATAGTTTTCTATCAGATCCCAAACTTCATTCCTATATGATCTTAACCTCAGATGCTTGGTTTGACAATGGTTTTTAATCTGCCTTATTATCAATTCAGAGTCACCAAAAATTGAAATACATTGAACTCCCATATGTTTAGCAACTTGAAGGCTTGAGATTAAGGCCTCATGCTCAGCCACATTGTTTGTTGAATCAAATTCTAGTTTAAAATAGAAAGGCATGAGGTTACCTTTTGGTGATATCAGCAAGAATCCAGCGCCTGGGCCTTCCTTGAAGTAGGTGCCATCAAAGTAGCATTTCTAAATCTTCCTTGAGTGCAGCTCATTATTTAAAACTACTGAAGATATTTTCTTCCTTGTGTCTTCAAAAAAAATTTCATCTTCATGTAGCATGAAACAAGAAAGATCTTTTGTTTCTTGACTATAAATGGGGGAGTTTCCTGCATATTTATTGGAGGTGGTCTTCACAAACCTTATTTCCCTGTACAATCTCCTTTTGTCCCCATTAAAAAACAGAATGATAGCACAGGTGAAATCTAATTTTAGAACACCTCCCAAATTTTCTCCCCAAGATCTTGACAAGAGCATTCCAAACCTGGCTGGGATGTTAGCAACCACTACATCCATGACTATACTCTTTGCTAGGATTTGTACCAACGAAACTGCTACATCTTTAATCAACCCAACACATTTAACCCTTTTGGAGTCAAATGAATATAGATCCCTATAATTTTTGGTAATTTGCAAGTTAATTTCCTTCATAACAGACAATGGCATGATATTATGGGACGCTCCTGAGTCCAACATGCAATTATGTAGAGTAAAATCATGAAGCAACAAAGAAATAAATTTCCTTCACCATTCACTTACATCTTCCACCTATGTGAGATTAATAAATTTTGAAATTTCTTTCTTGTAAGCTAGTTTAGCTAATTCTAGAAGAGGTACCTGAATTTTAACCTTCTCCAACTCTTTTTCCAAACTGAAAGCATGAGTTTGCTTAACGTTCTTTCCATGTTCTTCTTCACTCTTTCTAAAATTTGCCACTTGTTTGGGTATAGGAACAACTCTCTCCAAATATTAGTGTCAACTAATTTTTTCTGGGAAGATTCAGCCTGCTGCACATTTGTTCTATTAAGTGAATTTACAAGTTGTTTTCCCTTACTGACCTGTTTCACAGGGTTTTGTTGTGGAGTCGCCATTGGAGGAGGAATGTAACCCTGTTGTTCACCTTCATTATCCTGCACTCTAGATCTCTTTCTAGACCTTAAATCATACTTTTTATGTAACTCAGCTTGCAAGAAATCTGTGAATTGTATACAATATTCATCCATTTCATCTTGATCAAAAGATACTTCAACTTCAACATATTCTCCCTCACAATATTCCTCTTCATCCTCTTCTATTGTATACATAGAAAATACCTGATCCTCGGACTCCCTTTGGTCATATTATGTTGGCTTTGTGGGTGCAACTTCTATGTACAACAGTGCTTGAACCTGGTCTTGATCTCTTCTTTCACTCTGCAAAATTTGCAGGGGATGTATCATAAATTGAGGGTTGAACCCCCCTCGGTTTTTTTGTACTTGTCTTTGGGAGTTTTTATTTTCCAACTCCATCTTAGCTAGCTTATTTGACAATTTTTTCATCACCTTTGTCATATCTTCAATTCTTAGATCTTGTGATGATTCTTCTTTTGCTTTCCCCTTCTCTTGGATTGGTTGTTTCCCTTTTGTCTTTCCAGCTATAGTCATATTAGCTTCACTCTCTAAAGCATATGTATGTATCTACTCAAGAGTAGGGGCTCTTCTCTCTCTCAATGTAATGCTTAAATTAGCTTCAAAAGCCCCAACAAAAACTACCTTTGCTCCTATGGCAGGGGGGGGGGGGGGTGCTTCATCTCTATAGGTAAACTATTGTACAATTTGTTGAATCTTTTTACAAACTCATAAATGTTTTCATTAGGCTTTCTTTTAATTGCATTAAACTCTGTCAATGAGTAACCATGATATCTCTTTTCTCCTCGTCTCTGAGTGAATTGAGTTTCTAACTCTTCCCAGTTATTTATTGTGTAGAAGTTTGAATAACTGAGATATTATTCACCGAGATTATCCTGATCACACACTATTTGAGATTCATGCATAATACATAACCTCTTCTACTATTGATCATCAATTTTCGGAAATATAAACAATCACATGCGCACATTAAAACCATAAACAATCACACATATAAACACAGTATTTATGGGAAAGCTTAAAGCTGAAAACCCCCAACTATTTGTATATTATAATGATAGAGATCATGTAACAATAATTGTACAAACTCCTCACAAGCTCTCAGTACAATCTCCAATTGTTACACACTACACAAGCTCATATCATACAAAACACATGCTCCAATCTGCTCCACCTGTTAGCCTGCCTCTACTGCACAATCCAATATGGATAATACCAAGATCCAGGTTCGAATCCCACTAGTATGTACTGCGCAATCCTCATTGGCCTCTCCATCAATGTGTGGTGCAAACTCATGCACCAGTATAGTCACACTGCTCTTTCACCTACCTCTTCACTGGTCTCCACTGAAACTGTCCATGCACTGAAGTTAACTGATGTATTCTTTAGTTGATTAATGAGTTTATAATTAGTGAATTAATTAATAATTAATTCACACCACTCTCACTAGTGTATCAATCGGTTAGACTAGATACAACTAGCTCAACTATGTTTAACTGAGTTAAACTGAACACAACTCCATTAACTCCTCAATCAACTCCACCAAACTCTGTCACCTGAGTTCTAACTGAAGTCTCCATGCAATAGCTCCACTAAACCCTCAGGAATAGCGTAATTCCTTATGTCAGCTGCATGTGCCACATCTGTGCACTTAACTGAAGTGCTCCAAGAGGATAAGATAATGTTTAGAGTCCAAATATTATTAAGAGCTAATAATATTCGACATGTCTATTTTTAGACTGGCAATCTAAAAATAGATTCCGCCTAGTATGTCTAAAAATAGAAGTCCATCTATTTTTTCCGACTTGACCAACCATCCACAAATAGCATCCTGCAACTCATAGAACATGATCCATATGTCTAAAAATAGACTTTGCTCCAAAAATAGCCTGCGGCCCCACTTAGTGAAGGTGACTCCTTTCCACTAAGCTCATCATCTTGTTGCAATCTCAACACTCCCTCTCAACAAGATATGGATTATCTACAACCCCTATCCTACCCCTGTGGTATTCGAATTTTCTCCTGGTGAGCGCCTTCGTCAAGATATCAACATCCTGATCCTTCGTAGGAATGTATGAAAGTAACATGATTCTTTGCTACACACAATCTCTGATATGATGATACCGGATGTCAATGTGTTTAGATCTATCATGAAATACTGGATTAACCGAGAGTTTGATGCAACTCTGATTATCAAAATAAATCACAGTAGGCTCTAATTGTGAACCAAACAACCCGACTAGGATCTTCCTCATCCATATAGCCTCGCATGAAGCCAAACTTGCTGCCATTTACTCGACCTCTGCTGAACTGAGTGCCACGGATCTCTACTTCCTGCTGTACCAAGAAACTGCTGTCGAACCGATACTGAAAATCCCTCCAGATGTGCTCTTTCTGTCCATTGGGCTCCCTGCCCAATTTGCATCCATGAAGCCACATAGCTTCACCTCATCCGACTGTCTATACCACAATCCATATCCCGATGTGCCTATGAGATATCTCAATACATGCTTCCCCACCTTCCAAAAGAGCTTGGTAGGCTTAACCATAGCTTGTGAAAGCTGGTTAACTGCATAGCATATATCGGGTCATGTATTGACCAGATACATAAGTGACCCCACCAACTGTCGATAAACAGTGGCATCCACTACCTTCGCTGAAGTAGCATCCTCCTTCCTCCAACCACCAGGAAGAGGAGTATCAACAGGCTTGCATCCATGCATGTTGAACTTCTCCAGTATCTCCCGAGCATACTTACCTTGAGAAACAAACAGTCCACCACTGCGTTGCCAAATTTCCAATCCCAGGAAATAATGAAGGAGGCCCAAGTCCTTCATCTCAAACTCTTTTGCAAGATCCTCCTTGCATGAGAGTATCAACAGCTCATCACCTGTCAAAATCAAATCACCTACATAAAGTACAATGATCAGCAACTTACCCTCCACCACAATCTGGTATAGGTTAGGATCTGCCTCACTCTTGGAGAATCCAAGTACGGTGAAATAACTGTCTATACGTGTGTACCAAGCACGAGGTGCTTGTTTCAACCCATACAGCGCTCTCTTGAGCATGCACACATGTGACTCGCTGCTAAATATCTCGAAACCTTCGGGCTTCTCTATGTACACCTCCTCCTCAATCACCCCGTTGAGGAACGCAGTCTTCACATCCATCTGATGAATGTGCCACCCATCTGTATTTGAGAGAGCAAGAATCGTCGGTATGGAAGAATACCTTGCGACGATGGTGCAAAGTCACCAATCAATCCCCTCTATGCGAGAAGCTTCCGGAGGCAAAAAATATTCCTTGTGCTTCTCCACCTCATCGGTGCCTGCTTCACTTTGTAGATCATCTCGAAGCCACAACTGATTTCCCCTTGGCCTCGAGACAATCTCCCATGCACTATTTCTGACAATCGAATCATACTCTTCCACCATGGCATCTACCCATGCGGGATCCTCCACAGCTTCCTCAAAAGAGGATGGCTCCATCACGATACACTTGCTCATAAGAGCCATGTATCTAGTATACCGGTCAGGTGACTGTCTCTGTCTGCGCTGTGATGTAGGTGCTCCTACAACCTTCTCTGCATCTTGAGCCAGTCGCTCAGCTTCTGTAGTGCGCTTCCACCCTCTGATGGTTGGCGCTGCTTGAGTGGTCTCTTCCACTCCATGAAACTCATCTTGTGGCTGATCCACATCCTGAGACTCATCCTTAGGAACTAATAGCTCCTCATCTGCATGCAAGTGTGGCTCCCTCTCAAGCGAACACTTCATGGATTTCTCCTCCTGAAATTTGATATCCCGTCGCACAACAGTCTTGCGACTGTCTGGAAAATACACATGATAGTTGTGGAGCATATCAGTGTACCCCACAAATATCCCAATCTCTGCAGTTGGCTCCAGCTTCTTCCTGGCATCCTTCATCACATGAATGTAAACAGGTGAACCAAAAATCCTCAAATGGGAAATATCAGGCCTCTTACCAGAAAACGCCTCCTCGGGTGTACTCATGCCAAGTATCCTATGAGGACAACGGTTCTACACATATACTGCAGTATTATTGCATGTATTTGCCCTGGTGTATGGGTAGATCACGGAGTTTGCTTGCATATTTGCGGCACCGATCGTTCTGTTCTTAAAGCTCGGCGACCTGGTTACTGCTTTGTGGGTTATGAGGGTATATGAGCTCTATTCGAATTCATACTGTATTTGAAAAAAGTTGTGAATTCACCGGAGATGAATTCACCACCATTGTCGCTCTAAGAGCCTTCTGCTACTTCACAGATTCTTTTTCAACCGATTGCCTTGAACTCGGTATGTCGCTCTTCTTCTGCATGAAGAAGATCCAGCACTTCCGAGAAAAATCATCAACAAAGATCACATAGTACCTGTGCTTTGTTGTCGAAGCTATTGAGAAAGGTCCACACACGTCTGTGTGAATTCTCTCAAGGATCGTCGTGGCGCGACTATCCTTCTCGTGAAAGGTAGCTTTCACAAATTTTCCCAAGGTACATCCTTTGCACTGATCTGAATGCGCAAGAGTACCCTTAGGAAGCCCAGTAGAAATCTGCTGCAGTATCTTCAAAGCTCCATGGTGAAGGTGGCCCAATCTCCGGTGCCACAACTTGCCATCATCCCGGCTCACCACTCCTTCTACCTTGCCTGCCATTGCTGCGCAGCCATCTACCTACAATTGATAAAGGTTCTTAACTCGAACCCCTATCCTCCAGGTCTCACCAGTTGCCTTACTGCGCAGGAAAGCCTTTCCATCGCTAAAGACAACATCATATCCCTTGTCTTCTAACATCGCCACAGAGATAAGATTCTTCTTCAATCCTGGAACATGCATCACTTCCTTTAATACGAAGGGTTTACCAGACTCCCTCTCAAAGGAAATGGTACTGATACCGGTCGCACTGTATCTACCATCATAGCCCATCTCGATGTGCACTCCAAGATATTTCTCATCCAGATCAGTAAACAAATCTCGATCTCCTGTCATGTGAAAAGACGCACCACTATCTAGAAACCACACTAAACCCATCACACTTGAAACCAAGCATGCGATTAGCAAAAAATCCAGCTCAAACTACGAGGCTAAGGCCTCTCCAGTTGCAGATCCAGCAACCTGTTTATTTTTCTTCTTCTGCGAACAATTTGTGGCATAATATCCGTGTTGGTGATAGTGAAAGCACTTCACCTTGGACATGTCCTGCTTCTTGCCTTTCGCACCAGATTAAGAAGCTTTCTTGCTCTTCCCCTTCTTTTCTTTGGCAGCCAAAGCGCAATTCTCTTCATCATAGTTATTTGATGAAGATCCATCCCTGGTACTTCGCCTTATCTCCTCTTGCACAAGATCCGACCAAAGTCGCTCCCATCCTGGCAATTTCTCCTGACCATTGACAGAGTCCTGATAGGAGTGCCAACTCTTCAGAAGCCCAAGGAAAGCCAAGCTCACCAAGTCCTCAACATCAAAAATCACCCCCACACTTCCCAGCTCATCCCTGCGTTGGGTGAACTTCGTGAGGTACTTGGGCATACTGTCGCCTTTCTCCATCTTTATGTTTCTGAGTCTATCTTTGAGCACCAACTTCCTCTGGTCGCTCTTGCTTTGGAATAAATCTGTCAAGGCTTTCCAGATCAAGAATGGAGAAGCCTTACCATGCAGGCTAGACACTATGTGATCCTTCACCCCCTCCAACAGAATCCTTCGACACTTTGCTATCTTCTTTTGCCAAGCCTCAATTATGGCAGCATCGCTAGAAGTAGGCTTTGGGACTTCAACATCTATGAACTCCTTCAACCCATTGTCATCCAGCAACGCCTCCATCCTGTCCTTCCATGCAATATAATTCGAGCTGCCCTCAAGGGAATACTCCAATCGCAATCCGTTGAAAGACATCTCAACTTTGACACCAAGAAAACACTGCTGTAAATTCGAATTCCACCAGCACAAAACTCAATCGCTTCAATGTTTTGCAATTTCTCCAATGATCAATACTGCTCTAATACCATGTAGAAGTTTGAATAACTAAGATATTATTCACCGAGATTATCCTAATCACACACTATTTGAGCTTCATGCATAATACATAACCTCTTCTACTATTGATCATCAATTTGCGGAAATATAAACAATCACATGCGCACATTAAAACCATAAACAATCAGACATATAAACACAGTATTTATGGGAAAGCTTAAAGCTGAAAACCCCCAACTATCTGTATATTATAATGATCGAGATCATGTAACAATCATTGTACAAACTCCTCACAAGCTCTCAGTACAATCTCCAATTGTTACACACTACACAAGCTCAGATCATACAAAACACATGCTCCAATCTGCTCCACCTGTTAGCCTACCTCTACTGCGCAATCCAATATGGATAATACCAAGATCCAGGTTTGAATCCCACTAGTATGCACTGCACAATCCTCATTGGCATCTCCATCAATGTGTGGTGCAAACTCATGCACCAGTATAGTCACAACTGATAGTCTACTTGCTCTTTCACCTACCTCTCCACTGATCTCCACTGAAACTGTCCATGTACTGAAGTTAACTAATGTGTTCTTTAGTTGATTAATTGGTGAATTAATTAATAATTAATTCACACCACTCTCACTAATTGTATCAATCAGTTAGACTAGATACAACTAGCTCAACTAAGTTAAACTGAACACAACTCCATTAACTGTCTCATCAACTCCACCAAACTCTGTCACATGAGTTCTAACTGAAGTCAAACATGCAATAGCTTCACTAAACCCTAGGAATAGCGTAATTCCTTCTATCAGCTGCATGTGCCACATACGTGACTCGAACTGAAGTGCTCCAAGAGGATAAGATAATGTTTAGAGTCAAAATATTATTAAGAGCTAAGAATATTTGGCATATCTATTTTTAGACTGGCAATCTAAAAATAGATTCCGCCCAGTATGTCTAAAAATAGAAGTCCATCTATTTTTTCCGACTTGACCAACCATCCACAAATAGCATCCTTCAAATCATAAAACATGATCCATTTGTCTAAAAATAGACATAGTCTAAAAATAGACTTTGCGCCAAAAATAGCATGCGGCCCCACTTAGTGAAGGCGACTCCTTTCAACTAAGCTCATCATCTTGTTGCAATCTCAACATATTGAACTATTTGGTAAACCTTTGAACCATTTTCGAGCCTCTTCATTTAGAGACTGCACAAATAGTCTCATCACAACCTCAATATGTTTTATATTTAAATTCTCAACAAAAGTGAAAAACAAGGGTAAATGTTTTTCTAAAATTACTTCGTCTTCTCCAGTGAAACGAGGAATTAATTTGAGGTATTCATGAGGCATGGAATTCATTGGTTGTGCAAGATTTAGTGGTGCATATCTATTCATTGAGAAAGTTGGTGCTGGCATATTTACACCTTGGTTAACTGTTCCTTGGGTAGTTGAGGTTGATGAACCTGCTGTGAAAGTGAATGAAGGTGGTGAGAAGATTGATATGGGAGTGGGTTTTTGAACAATGGTGGAAGAACCAACAACTATATTTGGTTGAGCTTGAGTGAAGGTAAAAGAAACATACTCGAAAGAGTGTTCTTCTAACTTAGGTTCTTGAAAATGAATGGGTGTGGAAGGTGAATCTTGTTCCAGGTAAGGAAGTATTTCATAAATATATTCGAACAAAGGATTACTAGAACTAATATCAGGATCAAACAATGTAGGATCAAGTGTTGAAGGAGTTTCATGTTTCTAAGCCTTTTTAGAAACCAATATTCCTG
This sequence comes from Pinus albicaulis, assembly GCA_034641835.2. NCBI lineage: Eukaryota > Viridiplantae > Streptophyta > Pinopsida > Pinales > Pinaceae > Pinus > Pinus albicaulis. The sequence continues at coordinate 222,929 of JAXQQM020085813.1, read as the reverse complement.
GATTTGGCAAAGTAGGGACTATCTATTGTGAGGTATCTAACCTCATGTGAGACCTTTTGAAAGCCAAAATTTTGAAATAACAAACACAGCCAAATATTTCCTCCTCACTTAACAACCAGAGGAAATAATGTGAAAAACCCAGAGAAAATAAACTTCGTTTCTTCGTCCCTGGAAACGACGCCAAAAAATGTTGTATCTCAAGAAACAATCCCTTGGATGTGGTAAGGAATTAGTGCTTAAGACATTTTATATATGTATGTCAAAATTACAATATCAAATGGCCTCTATTTAACACTTTTGGAATTTGATTAATTGATACCCTCCATAATTTGATATAATGAAAGCCTTCACAATGCCATAAATTGTTGATATTTGAATGAAATGAAAAGAAGAACTGTAAGGGAAACTCAAAATGTTATGCTGAAAACACAGAATCTACCACTTTTAAGTTTAAGAGGGAATTCATGGAGAGAGAGGAAACTCGAAATAATATGCTATAAACACATAATCTATTACTTTAAAGTTTCATCAGAAGTTTGTGAAGGGAGAAGAGATGGAGTGAAGGAGTGCACATTAAGTATTATTTAACTCTTACTTGCAGATTTAAAAAGAGACCTGCAACTACGTTACTTCACTACATTAAAAGAGGAATAAACACAGAGTGAAATTGGAAATACGTATCAACATCAATAGGTGTAGGAAAATTGATCTTCTTTCATTAATTTCTCAAAAAATTCAGTACGAAATTAACAGTCATCTAGAGGTCCAAAACTCGGAACCCATTTTCTTTATTTCTATCTACTTAAATACATCAAAGTAGTTTGTAACTGATGAACTTCTTGAAACTACTTGACTACCTAAACTGTTAAGATTACTTATGCAATCATACCAAGAAAAAAAATTGAAATTGAAAATATCGTTCGTTTTGCTGAATCTGATGTTGCTGATGCGTCCCCCCGAAGTGTTGAGGTTTCCTTTTTGGTTATGATGTGGTAGTTGCACAGTTCTGTAACAACGCCTCAGTGCCCAATTTGACCCAGCTGTTGTGCTTTCCACATTACCACTATATGTTCTTCTTCCTGTCTCTGGCTATACCCTTTGCATTTCTAACATTGTCATCATGTCACCTGCTACCCAACTCTGCCTCTTCTGCGCATGCCTGCTGTGTTTAGTCTTCTCTTCTCCTTTGCTCTGCATTGGGTCACTTACCCAAGTATCTCTGCCATGTTTTGCCTACTTCTTCATAAAATGGCACACAAACCTCATAAGCCCAGACTTGAAATCCTTTATATTTCATCTTGGAACCACATCGCGTCCGTGCCAACATCACACTTTGCATTTTGTTGTATTTAAATTTTCCTTAGCACTTATCTTTTAAAACTAGCGATGTGCACTATGCGACCGGGTCCCACCTGAAATCGCACATTGCACTTCAACGACTTTATCACTTACCTCCCATGGTTATCCCTTAAAACTTGCGATTTATGATTTGCGATTGGGCCCCACCGCATCACACATCACACTTACTTGCGATGTCCGGTATGCGGGCCAGGGCCACGTCATCTGCCATGTCAACTTGACATGTCATCTCATATCGCATTGCAACGAATTTAGAATTTACCTCTACACTTATTATTTAAAACTTGCGATTTGTGATTTGCGATCGGGCCCCACTGCATCGCATATCGCACTTCGGCATTTTAACATTTACCTCCCGCGCCTATCCTTTGAAACTTGTTATTTTTGGTTTGCGATTTAATCTCCGACGTCCATCTCTCCGCTTCAATTTTGCGCTTTGATCCTGATCATCTATTTTCCCCTTTGCACCTCCTCCAAAACTCTTAAATTTTTAAGATAAATGTGTCATTTCTCTGCCTTTGGGAAATTAGTTTGTTTGCTCCACGGTGTAACCCTCCTAAGCTTATCTGGTGTTCTGCCGTGTTGGTTCCTCCTAAGCTTGCGAATGAGTTTGACTTGACCCTGTCTGGTGTGAAATGCTCTGAACGTGCCCATCGGTCTGGCTCTTGAACTGTTATGCATGTGAAGGAGCCCGACTTGACCCACCTTCACATCTCATCACGTAATGTTAATGTACCAACATATAAATCAAAATTCTTCTATGACACACAAAATTTTACATTTTCTATCATATATGCTTTTTTGGTGTTTTGAAAAATATTTCAAAGGTAAATTAAAATGAGCCACAACAATCACCACAATTGGAAAAAAGATATCATCCATAAAAAAACATTGAACATATAAGAAATATTTAGGTATAAATTATTTAGTTTATGGTGTAAAAAAAGTAACATTATCTATTCATAATTATTTTTCATTATCTATTCATAATTATTTTTCATTGATCAAATTGCTTCTCTTGTATCACTTTAGTCATCTCAATGACATTACCAAAATATACGTTGTAGGATCCAAAAGACGTGATGATGTATAAAGAGAAGTAACATATGCTTCCAAACATGAGGATGAAAACACTGCTTCAGAAGACAACTGTAATTCTTCTGCAGCGAATTTGGCGGCAGAGGATTTAGTTTGGGGGCAATGATAAAGTAGAGGCGCATGGGGATTTCCGGTGGAGGCAGGGGAAAATTGATCTTGGATTTTGATCCTCTCAGGAAATGCGTCGAAAAATCATAAGCGCGGGCAGCCTTTTCTGGGGTGTCGTAGGAGCCGAGCCAAATTCTTCCCATGCAATTAGGCATTCGTATTTCGTACACCCATTTACCCCATTTTCTCTGTCAGATTCCCCTGAATTCCCGCAACTTCAGTGAGTGATTTTGGTGTATGTTGTGGGCGTTCTGGTTTAGTGAGGGTTTAGGCATGTCGGTTTGTTGATCTAGTATTCCAGAGTCGAACTCAAGAAGTGATTGAGAAGCTTGAAGTCTTTAAAACGAGGGAGACTGAAGAAGATAGGGTTGAATTTAGGTCATATAAAGGTGCTTCTACAATATTGCAAGTGAATATTTGTGATAATAGATGACGATCAAAGTCTTAGCTGCATGAAAGAATATATATAGAGAGACACAAACCATGTTAAGTTTTTAAGGATTATTTGTTGGAAACATATTCTGTAAGGGGATAATCATTAGTCTAATGAAGGGATTAGGGTTCCTTCATCCAAGGGGATAAGTTCCATGATTGGAGGGATATAGCTCAAACTAGCGTGACTCAAGAGGATTTTAGTTGGAAGAATATGCACTGAACTATGCTTCTAGAAGTTATTTTTCTCTTTTACTTTCTTTTAAATGGGGTGCGCAGGTTTTATGGGAAACAAAGTGCAGTTGTCTACATATAAAGGTAGTAAAAAAATCATATTGGAACCTGAAGCAGTCACAGAAATAAGAACTTGACAGCTACGAAATCGATCAATTTTAGAGTATCTCATCAAGTGGAAGAACTCACCCTCTGGAGATTCCACATGGGAGGATGATAATTTTATATAGAATCATCCATAATTACTCAAGCATTGAGAACAACACTTTTTTGAAGGAGAGGGGCATGTTAGGTCCCTATAATACTCGTGTAGCCTCTTATTGTTATTGTTATTGTAACCCCATTATTGTTATTGTTATTCCCATGTAGTCCCCATATTTTTATTATTGTGCCCCATAGGTGTAGCCCCATTATTGTTATGGTTGTGCCCATGTGGTCTCCATATTGTTATATTGTGACCCTTTAGACTCCTATATATAGAAGGTAGGTTTTGTCATTTGTATCATCCAAGAATTTTTCATTTATGTAATGTAAAGGATGTTTCCCTCTTGAAGTGGATAATTTTGAAGTCTTTTCTCAATATTTTCTTCTATTTCAAGTGTTTTTCCAATGTTGAATTGGCAGGAGATAGTAGGCAAAATTATATGTAGAAAGGGCCACAAAAGCCTATGTGAATTGTTAGAAACCCTAGAGTGAGTTGCTAAAGGAACCACAAATCAATAGTTAGAGGCCTGAAATATTTCTGGAAGGTGGCGCGAGTGGTTTTCGGTGAAATAGGGAGGCATGCAGATTCAATATACAAGCAGTGAAAATATACCAGGACCAACAATGTAATTCTAGGTTGTAGTATGAGCAACTAGTGTGGGGTGCGAGCAGGCCAGAAGGGACCGAATAGATTTACAAACAAGATCGTTTATCTCCATATTATTTTGGCCAAATATTTGCTAGAGGATTAATAGTTGGGAATCTAGTTTATTTTATTCTCAAATTCATTGCATAAAAATAAAATAAACCCTCATCTATTGCACTTATTTTCCCTTCAAGGTTTTTCCACAACTAGTCGAAAATAATTGTGTCAATTTCTAAGTGGGAATTCATTTCTTAGTTCCTGAATTTTACTTCTGCAACATATTTTTATTGTGAATAATGCATACGTGGTTTAATAATTATTTGTTGGAATCAAATAAACTACTAATAATTAGAAGATTAAACACATTCTGGTGCATATGTGGAAATTTCACATGGTATCAAAGGGTTATTGATCAAATAAGAGTCTCAAAAGTGAAAGATCATGAGATTGTGTAGTTTCAGAGGGAGATCTGAGGCATGGGATCTAGATCCATGTAGGTCAGGCCATGGGTGTGAATTGTTGGGCATAAATCGATTTCCAAAGGTAGAGTGTAGGAAAAAGTTCAATTTTCTCAGAAGAAGAGTTTGCAGGTAGTGTGTTTATCGGGAAGCAGTTCTAGTGAGTATATCAGTTGATTCATTGATCAGATATAGGCATAGAATATTTACAACAAGGGTTGTAGTTGCATATTTTCACATGGCACGAGGAGAAAAGCACACAAAGGACGTTTCTAGAATTTATCAAGGGGTATCAAGTTTTCAGGAGGAGATCACATTTGCTAGTATGGGAATAGATTTGTGTATTCCAGATTGAGTGTGAGTAGCAGCAGGAAGGCCAAGAAGGAAGGAAAATGAGTTTTCCAACCCTAAAAATGAGGTTTTATGAAAGAAATCGACATACATTTGACATTGTATATGTAAGCTCTTGTTAGAGAGGAACTTCTTCCAAAGTATTTCATGCACATGACAGTTCTACACAATTTAATGCTAATTGTATAATTTTGTAACTTATGAAAATAATTATGGCCTTGAAATTATGAATTCATGTATTAATGTAGGGTTTAAGGGTCTTAACATAATCAAACATTTTTTTTGATATTGTAGATCTTGATTTATGATACCGTAACATATATATATATATATATATATATTTTTTTTTTACAAGGTAATAAAAAGCTATAGTAGGAGCAAAAGGTATATATATATATATATATATATATATATATATATATATATATATATATATATATATTCATTTTATATTCTTTTGAAAATAATGATTATATATACATGAACATTTAAAAATCTTAACATAATCATGAAAAGCTCTTTAAGACCTTTTCGTTGTGTTAAATAATTCCAAAAACATTTACAAAGATAGAAAGTTATGGAAAAATTGCTTAACTAATTTTTTATATTTTAGAAAAAATGCATACCCATTATTAGCAAACATGTTTTATAATATCCACACATTATTAGCATCCAAGTTATTTGAAATTCAATTTTACTTATTTATTTTGAGTGAAAGTATTTCTTGTCACCTATGCATTTACTAGCTTGTTTTAGGACAAGGTTTTGTATGATGATATTGGCAGTTTGAATTGCAAAAATAATTTAAGTGGGGATAAATATCCATGGAAAAAATAATTTAATTGGGGATAAATCTCCATGGTTAAGCATCTTGCTAGTTTTTCTAAATTTTGTAAATTTTAGCAATGTGAGATGCATCATCAAGTAAGTGTTTTGATGGTTTTTGTAGATGGATGCCTATTGATGTTTACCTACTATTTAATTTATATGGCTAAGATATTCTACAAAATTTTATAATTTAGTGAAATATTGGCCATAAGTTTACTAGATTTTATAATTCAGATATAAGTTTACTAGATTTTTTAATTGATAAAATAACCTTCAAAATTTTCTATATTCAATGGGAATATTTTGGGATTTGTTTAATTTGACAGAAATTAAGGTTATACCACTCGCTAGATTGTTAAATATGGTTTAAGGAAATGATAAATACATTTCATCTAAAGGTTAACTTGTTTTTTCTAACCGTGGAATTAGGTGTTACTACCATAGGTTTATGTTGTAGGATGCTGCTAATCACTAGTTGAGTTAGTAAACTTTTAATTAGACAAATGTGTAGATCACAAATTGAGTTAGTAAGTAAACTATAAAATAGAGAAGTGCTTATAAAATATTGCAAAGACAATAATATAGGTAGATGCTTATCACTTATAGAATGTTGCAAGGACAATAATATTTTTTTAGAATGAGGATCATAAAGTATTATAAATTTTCATAAAAGTGGAGTTTGAATGTTCTGCTATATACACATATCTATCTTAGTACTCACTTTAAGCGTGAGCATGGTTGTGTTCAGATGATTCAATGTTATGTATGACATGTTATATTGACTAGCATTTACACCAAAAGGGTGTAAAAACGTGCCGATAGAAGTATAGATGAATGTAGAGTGACGTAGAGGTAGCACTGCAGCAAATAAGGATGTGGACTTGGAAGGCATGAGGAATAAGGGGGGATAAAGTATTGGTAATGTAGAGCTTTCCAAGTGGATAAAAATGCATTATAGAATCTGTAATATATCAGATTTATAACACCAACTCATAACTAAACTAGAAACAATTTTAGAGGAGACATCATTGCGATATTCTACCATTTTCTCTTAACAACATCCTCGAGACTATGACAAGAAGTTGTTTGGACAGGGGAGAAAAAAAACAATTGAGAAACACGCATTTCATAGGGTGCTCAAAAGCCTAAACGAATTGAATTGGTGTCCTTTTCCGCTGCAATTTAAGGAATCCCTAAGTATTTTTATCATGATGTGATTTTGGATGGGCAACTAGTGAATTGGTTGCTCTTGTTTCAAATTTTAGAAAATGAAGCTTGGAGGACTAGATAGGTTGAAAAGGAAAACAATTTGTTTTCAAACAAAACATAGAAATTTTGAAAACTTATGCCTATTGGAATTCAATGGAAAAATAGAAATGATGTCCTCAACTCCATTTTAATATTATAATTCATCTACATCTTAAATAAAATAAAATTAATTTAAATACAAATTAAATAATTGCATGCTTATGTATGTGATAATTAAATATAAAATAAATAAATATATGTAAATTCATTTTAAATGTGGATTTATCAAGCATAGAAAAGAATTAGATTTATTAATACAAAATTTTTCAATATAAAGAAATTAATACATAATAAAGAAGTAAATAATATATATGTATATTAAAAATTTTATTTTGTTTTTTATTTTTTTTATTTTTTATGGAGGAAAACAATCATTACTCTCTCTAAGTAAGTTGTTGGTACCAAGCCAACCCATGTATATTCAAGATTTCACAAGGCTCAAAGAAAATATAGCAATATTTAATACATTATAATTCATCATGTTACTAACCACTTTGAACCTAGTTGGAAAATATAACAATCATTATACCCAACCCTATATAAATTGAGTCGACAAAATTTAATCTTCTTAATATCCAATAAAACTATATTTAAAATAGATTTAAAATATTATCACTCAATTATAATACTTTTATCATTGTTTTTTAAATTTACAACATAATTTGTCCTATATTTTATTATTTTAATGAAATTATATTTAGTTTGTTACCATATTTAAATATAATTCATATGAGCTTCTATACATTGATGAATAAATGGAGAGATAAATTATTGATAGAAAATTTAAGGAAACAAATATCATTTAACAATTTGATATATAATTGTTAAAACAATAATTTAGAATGTTCATTTTAACAACTAAAAAAGTTCATGTGGATAGTTTCAATATTAAATTTCATGAACATGAAACAAAATCAATTTTACATAATCTTTAAAATTTATAAACAAATAACTATAAAAATTAATGATTAAAAGTTAGGTTTTTAATATATATATATATATATATATATATATATATATATATATATATTATTTTAATTTATAATTTGAATGCTTTTATTTAGTGGTTTATTTATTTATTTAAATATAATTATAATAAATAAATAAAATAAAAAATAAAAAATAATGAAATGATAAAAATACAGTTTAATTGTTTTATATTTTTGATTTTATCATTTCATTATTTTTTATTTTATTTATTTATTATAATTATATTTAAATAAATAAATAAACCACTAAATAAAAGCTTTCAAATTATAAATTAAAATTAAAATTATATATATATATATATATATATATATATATATATATAATTTGGCAGAACTGCATCTTCATCATGTCCAATATATCACTCTAATTGGGGCAGGGAATTGAACCTTGATATGGTTGATTTATCTACCATATCAAGGTTAAACCAACCATATCAAGGTTCAATTCTCGTCCCCAACAAGTGGACAAGATATAGTTTTATTTGAAATTAAATGTTTTCTTTATTTAATTTGTATTTTTAAAATACATAAATAAATACAATCTTTAAAAACAATTCTAATATTTTATTTTTATTTTTTGAATTTCAAATAGTATTGATTTTAATATAACTCTAAAAATACAAAAATTTAAAGTCTTTAAGTTAGGTTCATAAATAGTGACATAAAGATAATAATGTTGGATTAAACTTTTAAATATTATTGATGTAATTAGATAAACCAACTATATCTAAATTTAGAGATATTAATAATATAATTAAATATATTAAAAAATAATGTATTATAAAATTATTATTAATCATAATTTTAGTATTAATTTCTCACACTATTATAATATTAATAACTTTAAAATAATGTGTGACAACCACATTTAATGATAACTAGTTGTTAACTAGTTATAAGTTATTTTTATGTATTTGTTTTAAGAAAAGACTAGAGCTATTAATGTTTTGCTGAAAAGTTATTTTCATTAGTGATTAATTATGAATAATAAAAATTTAGTTATGGAAAGTGACTCCATAAAAAAATGTAAAAAGTTGATGGTAAATGTTTTCCAAGAACTGGAAGGTGGTTTGGACAGTTGGAAACAGTGACCTGCCTCTGGGGATAAGAGACTGATCCCAGTGAAGAGTAGGGGTTATGTTCATGGACTAAGGAAGAGTGAGGATTTTACGAAGATGGTAGTGACCAGTGGAAAACACTCAGCAAAACCTGAAATTGTTTCTGGTACTGATAGGACTAGGCGTCCTGAGGTCACAATAGAAATATCCACTGTCAACCCGTAACTTTCAGGACTGGAGCATGGGGGCAAGAGGACATAATCACCTCTCTTGAAGGTTGGGAGGACCTCAACTGTGAAAACTGTGAACCATATAAGTAACTATGCATTTTCGAATGATTTATGAACATGTATTTCTTACTTTAAGTTGTAAACATATATTTAATTATTAATGATAGAGCAGTGATTCTATGATAGAAAGTGTTGGAATAGAATGATAATAGTTATACTTGATTACTGAAACTGTGCTTAATGATTATGTTGCATTTGAGTTTAATAAATGTGAATGAGGTAATAAAAAAAAAGAAAAAAAAAACAAGATATGGGTTATTACTGTTGTGAAATCTATTACTCTTATGAATTATTTTACTGTTATGAAATATTTTACTATATAAACCAAGGAAGATCATGCCAGAACTGTGGAAGAGTTGTGCAGTAAATTGTACCAGTAGGAAGACAGTAAATTAATACTTAATAAAGGAATTAAACTGTGAAAATCTATGAAGATACAAATATAACTATTTTTTCATAGGAGAATTATTTAGGGTTAAAAATACTACAGGGCAGATCATTGGTCGAGGGTGACTGGTGGAAACCCAACCCTCGACACATCGTCCCCCAAATCTGGTTATCTTGGACAAAGAGCAGAGTGGTCCGACCACCTGGATAAATACACCAGTCACTAAGCTAATTCCACAAAAGTGTTGTAATGATCATGCTGAGAAGAGAAAGATAGCTAATAGCAGTAAACTAATAGCCCAAATAGAAAAGAAAAGAAATAGTATTTAACAATTTTATTTCTTTACAAACTGGGAACTTTATATAGAGAAAATGTTTAGATCATGCGGCCGACCCGAGGCGCAGACCCTGTAGAAATCTGAGTGTACAATACTCTATATAAACTAAAATAGCGTAAATATTACAACATTTATGTAATTACTATACCTTCTTTCTTTAAAAATAAAACCAAGAAATTACTCATTCAAATTCGATAAGAACTGATGAAGGGTAAAAACAAGACATAAGGAAAAGTAACGCTAGATATTCATTTTAAAAGAGTTATTTCCATATAACTAATGAACGACATAAAATTTACAGTTAAATGCAGAGGAAATTTTCCTTAGTTAAATCTTAAAACAAAATGGATTCTAGTGCATGGAAAATAAGAAGTAAAAATATAACTCGGAAATGAGTAATAATGTAGCCAAAATCTAGTTGAAATTTAATTCATATAGTTCGACAGAGTTCCAACCAAAAATGAACTCGGAGGAAAATTCGTTTGGATACAAAGTAAAATATTAAACCCCTAGACAATTAACTTTCATTACATGGATTTTTGGATAAACTACAATTGCTGCTCTTCTGAGCTAAAATTCAAAACTATCTCTTAAAACCGAATAAAATTTTCAGAGAAAATCCGAAGTTCAAGATTACACAACAAGTGCCAACTCCGACAACAAGAACGCAGACCCAAGAAACATGCTTTGAAATACTTGGAAAGAGGAAAGGAAGATTTAACCAACACCTATTTTCCTTTGAAGAAGCGACAAGGGTTTCAGCAGCAAGGAGTATACCTACAACAATCAGAACCAAAGATTAAATGAGAAATTATTGTGAGTAGTGATAAACTATCACACAATTTCTAAGTAATGTTGGAAGGTAAGATGGGTAAACTGTCCATACCTGCGACTAGAGTAACCCCACTCCAAGAAGCCAAATGCCGAGTTGAGAAATAGTGGAAAGAGTGTTGGCAAATGAAGCTACACAATTTCTAAAAAAAGTAAGAGCTAAGACTTGCAAATGCAGAAAAGAAGTGCTATCCCCGGAATATCCCTTACCTGAGTCGATGGAGGGCGACGAGGCCAAAAGTTTAAGCAAATGGCTGAATCCTTATGAATGATTTCTACCAAGTAATTCATGCTTTGTTTTTTGACTGATGGTAGGGTTGAATTCAACTCCGCTGAGAAGAAAATACCATGGTGGAGTGTTCTGGCAGAGAAGCCATAACAGTGCTAACCCAACAATAGCGGTAGAACAAGAGTGATAAGTGAGAAGCTAGGTAATTTCGAATAACCTAGCCATCTCCCACCAACAAAAGACCACCATTGATTTGTTAATGATCAGATGGAGACTGTGAGGGTAGGTGGCCCGCACACGGACCCCAATCACAAAAACTGGTGTGGAGTTTAATGAGGAAAAGTTGTAACGATACACGTATAACTCCTCTCATAAAGAACCAGGATCGTGACTTGATAGAAAGGACATGAGTCTTTAAGTCGAAAGTCTCGAACTGAGCAACCATCGAATGAAAAAGTGTGAAGCCTTGAACTTTGCACCATTTATATTTCAACCATAATCTTATTTTTTAATATGACTTATATGATTAATTAAGTCAAATACAACTTACATGATTAATTAAATCGATTATAATTTATGTGATTAATTATATCAAATATGAGATATATGAATAAAGTACTTAGGAGTCTGATTAATTAGAACTAAAGTAAGTTTTGTAGATCTAATGTAAGTTTGTGTTGAGTGGTTAAATGACTTTTTGGTGGGTTAAGTAATTTTTATTTTTTTTACTGAATGTGTGCTACAAGTGGTATCAAAGTAGAGTTCATACGCTGGGACCCTAGGGGTCAATTAACGATTAACCTATGTGTATACAAATGCACGGAATAGAAGCATAACAGGAAACATCATGAGAAGGGGAACAATGCAACAACCACCCCAAGACACTGGGGAACCCCAAACACAACCAGTAGTGAACCCCGAGATGTGGGTTTAGCTGAGTGTTGATCAGCACTAGCAAACGAGTAGTTTGTTGGAGGAACAACAGCATCAAACTAGTATACTGTTGAATACAGTACAACAACTATAGGAGGATATGGTGTGAGTTCGAAGGGATAATGAATGGTTAATGCAAGAGCAAGAAGAGATACTCAAAAGTTTGTCAGAAAATAAAAATCAAGAAATGGAACACCCCAGTGCTGATAGGGGCATCCAAGAAGGTGATGAATAGCAAACTTGAGACAAAACCACTGGCAGAGTGGAAATAATCCCATCTCAGCAAAGCAACAAGAACAAAAACTACAATGAAGCAGTATCTGGAAATTTTTCAGATCAGCAAGAGGTTAAAAAATAGAAAGTAGAGCTTCAGGGGGAGTTTCGAAAATTAAAACCACCAACATTTGATGGTGAAGTTGAGGAAGTGGCAGAGGCATGGTTAATAAACATGAACAAGTATTTTCAAGTGTACTAATACAATATCAACCTGAAGGCCAGATTGGCCATATATCATTTAAGGGAGAAAGCCATGTTGTGGTGGGAAGAAGTAAAGAATGTTCATAGCATTGAGGAACAAGATGTTACTTAGGAATCGTTCCAGCAATAATTTAAAGACAAGTATTTAACATAACGTTTCTACGATGAGAAAGCTAAATAATATCATGGCTTAAGGCTGGGACATATGATTATGGATGAGAATATCACCAAGTTCACATCCCTGTTATGATATGTCCTATACTTTCGAGAGGAAAAGACTAAGGTGAAAATATTTCTGAGCAACTTGCCAACACATATAAAAGAGCGATTGAATTTGTAAATCCCATAACCATGGACGAAGCCATTCATAAGGAACGGATGTGCTATCAATAGTCCAAGGCCAAAGGGGAGGTTGGCAGCCAAGAAAAGGATAGAAAAACAGCTCCAACTACAAAGGAGCCAAAAGAAATAACTTTAATAATTCTGCACGAAGTTCTGTCAGTAAGAAGTTTGGCAAAAATCATCAAAGGACCCGCTGGCCAATAGAAGAGAAACCTACAGAGGCATCTAGCAAACCTGAGCAAGAGCAGGTGACCAAGCCACCTCTACAGTGTTGGGGGTGTGGTGAGGCACACTATTATAAAAACTGCCCACAGTGAGCAAGAAATGACACAGTTGCAAACTTGCAGGAGGCTTCTACAGTAGGTGATGTGGCGCGAAACATTCCTCGTATTAACGTGGCGTTGGAGGATCGTCAAGCAGATTATCAGCCAACGATGATTGAGTTAGAAGGTAAATTACTACCTCAATATGTTTCTATTTTGGTAGACCCAGGTGCAAGTCTAAATTATGTTAGTCCCAAAATAGTGGAAATCTGTAAATTAAAAGAACAAAAATTCAAAAACTCGTGGCTAGTACAGCTAGCCATAAGAGAAGAAAGAAAGGTAACTGCCAATATTCCAAACTGTACATTGGAAATTGCAGCACAATAGTTAAATGTGGTTCTGAACATATTGCCATTAGGGTCCTATGATGTTTTTCTGGGCATGGATTGGATAGAAAAACACTGGACCTTAGTGGACTACAAGGAAAAGATCATTTATTACAGAATACAAGATGGAATATGCAAGGAGATTCAAGGAATCAAGAAGCCACTACAACTACGTCTAATTACAACATCCCAAATGAATAAATGTATAAGGAAGGGATGCCAAATATATGCCATTCAAGTGGGATATACTGATTCCAAGGAAAAATCACCTATGATGGAAAACATACCCGTGGTACAAGATTTCATGGATGTTTTCCCATAAAATATTTGTGGATTACCACCAAGACGAGATATTGATTTTACTATAGAGTTAATGCCAGGAGCATCACCTGTGTCAAGGGCTCCTTATAGAATGAGTGTTCCATAATTAACTGAATTAAAAATGCAGTTACAGGAACTTCTGGAGAAAGGTTACATTCGTCCAAGTGTGTCCCCTTGGGGAGCACCAGTGTTGTTCGTGAAGAAGAAGGACAGAACCATAAGAATGTGCATGGACTATAGACAACTTAACAAGTTAACAGTAAAGAATAAATATCCTTTACCCAGGATTGGTGATCTATTTGATCAAGTAAAGGGGGCCTCAGTATTTCATAGATAGATTTAGGATTTGGATATCACCAGATCCGAATCAAGGATGAAGACATTTACAAGAATGCATTCTATACTAGGTACGAGCATTATGAATTTGTGGTGTTACCCTTTGGGTTAACAAATGCACTAGCAACCTTTATGAGGTTAATGCATGGAACATTCATCCTTTCCTGGATATTTTTGTACTTATATTCATAGATGAAATTTTAATCTATTCTAAAAAACAGGAAGAACATAAGGAGAATTTAAGAATTGTGTTGGAAATGCTAAGAAAACACTAGTTGTACGCTAAGTTCAGCAAATGTGATTTATTTAAAACATAAATTCAATATTTAGGCCATGAAATTTCAGCAGAAGGAATTGATGTTGATCTAGAGAAAATCAAGACAATCATGGAATGGCGAGTACCCCAGAATGTAGCAGATATTAGATCCTTTATGGGATTAACAGGGTACTATCGAAGATTTATTGAGGGATTTTCCAGAATTTATTTTCCTATTACTTCTTTGCAGAGAAAAGGAAAAGTCTTCAAGTGGACTATTGAATGTCATAACAGTTTTGAAAAGCTGAAACAACTTTTGACCACTACACTAGTGTTGAGGGTAGCCAATCCCAACAAAGAATTTGAAGTTTGTACAGATGCAAGCAAAGAGGGTGTTGGGGAAGTTTTATTGCAATAAGGAAAATTAGTGGCATATGATTCAAGAAAGTTAAAAGAACATGAAAAAAGGTACTCAGCCTATAATCTGGAATTAACAGCAGTAGTACATGTGCTCCGGGTATGGAGACATTACTTGTTAGGTAAAAAGTTTGTGTTAAAGACAGATGATAGCAGCTTGACTAGTTATTTCAAACAAGTTGATCTAAATTCTAAACAAGAAAGATGGAATGCCTTTCTAAGTGAGTTAGATATGGACATCCAGCATGTGAAAGGTAAGAAAAACCGGGTGGCTAATGCTTTAAGTAGGAAGCTGCATTGTGTTTATGAGCTTTACTATAATCAGCTTGAAAATAAATTCTTTGATCAAGTGAAAGAAGAAGCACAGAAAGATCCGGAATATCAATTCCTATGGCAACAAATGGAAGAAACCAGAAAGCAATGAAGTACTTTTGAACATGGAGTTGATAAAAATTAGGTGCTAACCTTTAGAGGAAAGGTGTATGTACCAAATTGTGTGGACCTAAAGGAGTTGATCATGGATGAATACCATTGTAGCAATTATGCGGGTCACCCAGGATACCAGAAAATGTTGACAACAATTATAAAATTATATTTCTGGCCTGGTATGCGTAAAAATATTGTTGAATTTCTAACTAAATGTTTGGAGTGTCAGCAAGTAAGGTGGAGTATCGACATCTTGCAGGATTGTTGCAGTCCATACCGGTACCTAAATGGAAGTGGGAGGTTATCTCCCTGGACTTCATCACCAGTTTACCGCAGTCAAAAAGGCACAATGACTCCATCATGGTGGTAGTGGATAGATTGAGTAAATTTGCACATTTTATACTTGTGCAGTCTACTTACAAGACTGTACAGATAACAGAGATTTTCATGAGAGAAATTTTCAGGCTGCATGGTATTTTGAAGACAGTTATCCTAGACAGGGATGTTAAGTTTACATCAGCATTTTGGAAGACTCTGTTTACAGGTTTGGGGACCCAGATAGACTTTAGTACCGCTTATCATCCCCAGACAGACGATTAAACATAGCAAGTAAACCAGGTGTTGGAGGACATGTTGTGCATGTATGTGATGCAGCAGCCAACCAAATGGGAAGACTATTTGCATCTTGTTGAATTTTATTACAACAATGGTTATCAAGAGTCCCTTAAGATGAGCCCTTTCGAGGCCTTGTATGGGAGGCAGTGTCGCACACCCATAAATTGGAGCAGCCTCGAAACAAAATTAATGTTGGGACCAGATATGCTCGCTGAAATTGAATCAGAAGTAAAAAAGCTAAGACAAAATTTAAAGGCTGCACAAGATCCACAGAAGATTTATGTAGATAAGAAGAGTTCTTATCAGGAATTCGAAGTGGGAGACCATGTGTATGTGAGGATCAAACCTAAGAGGAGTACCTTGCGGTGGACCTCTTGTGCCAAGTTGGCTCCCAGGTTTTGTGGACCCTTCCAAATTTTGGAAAGGTTAGGACCTGTGGCATATCGGCTGGCTTTACCCAGTCACATCCAAGTACACAATGTATATCATGTTTCCCTGTTGAAGTGTTGTGTGCATGATATGAAGCACGTAATTCATTGGCAGAATATACAGGTAGGATAGAAATAAAACTCCTAACTTGAAATATGATTTCTATATGAGAATTTAACAAAAGAACTTTGTTGTTTGCAGGTAAATACGGATGACAAGTTTCTGTTCGAGCTGCAACACATACTTGATCGAAGGGAAATTATGCTCCGGAAGCGAGTCATCACCCAAGTCAAAGTGCAGTGGAAGCACTTCAGCCCAGATGAGGCTACTTGGGAGGATGAAATATTTGTGCGTGAGGCTTACCCAGAGCTCTTTTCAGAGCTAGAATGAAACACCGAGGATGGTGTTATTTCCAAGGGGGAAGTTGTGACAACTGCATTTAATGATAACTAGTTGTTAACTAGTTATAAGACATTTTTAATTATTTAAGAAAATACTGGAGCTATTAATGTTTTTCTGAAAATTTATTTTAATTAGTGATTAATTATGAATAATAAAAATTCAGTTATGGAAAGTGATTCCATAAAAAAAAGAAAAAAAGTAAAAAGGTGATGGTAAATGTTTTCCAAGAACTGAAAGGTGGTTTGGACAATTGGAAACAATTACCTGCTCCTATGGGGATAAGAGATTGATCCTAGTGAGGAGTATGGGTTCTATTCATGGACTAAGGAAGAGTGAAGATTTTCCAGAGTTAGTAGTGACCAGTGGAAAAAACTCAGCAAATCCTGAAATTATTTTTGGTACTGACTGGACTGGGCGTCCTGAGGTCATAACAAAAATATCCACTGTTAACTCGTACCTTTTAGGACTGGAGCACAAGGGCAAGAGGAGGACGTAATCGCCTCTCTTGAAGGTTGGGAGGACCTCAACTGTGAAAACTGTGAACCAGATAAGTAACTATGCATTTTCGAATGATTTATGAACAGGTATTGCTTAGTTTAAGTTGTAAACATGTATTTAATTATTAATGACAGAGAAGTGTTTCTATGATAGAAAGTGTTGGAATAGAATGATAATAGTTATACTTGGTTACTGAAACTGTGCTTAATGCTTATGTTGCATTTAAGTTTAATAAATGTGAATGAGGTAAAAAAAAAAAGATTTGGGTTATTACTGTTGTGAAATCTATTATTGTTATGAATTCTTTTACTGTTATGAAATATTTTACTATACAAACCAAGGAAGATCATAAAATAACTGTGGAAGAGTTGTGCAGTAAAATGTACTAGTAGGAAGACAGTAAATTAATACTTAAGAAAGGAATTAAGCTGTGAAAATCTATGAAGATACAAATGTAACTCTTTTTTTACAGGATAATTCTTTAGGGTTAAAACTACTACAGGGTGGACCATTGTTCGAGAGTGACAGGGGGAAACCTAACCCTCGACACGTCGTCCCCCAAAATTGGTTATCTCGAAGAAAGAGCAGGGTGGTCCGGTCACCTGGATAAATACACCAGTCACTAAGCTAATTCCACAAAAGTGTTGTAATGATCATGCTGAGAAGAGCAAGATAGCTAATAGTAGTAAAATAATAGCCCAAATAGAAAAGAAACGGAATAACATTTAACAGTTTTATTTCTTTAACACATATTTCATTAAATTTGGAAGTATTCTATTACAAGGCCTTCAACAACATTCATTATTTTGTAAATCACCATATTAACTTAATTTAAGTTAAAAATAATTTAGGAATGTCAAACCAATTAGATACCATGAATAGATCAAACATGGGGTTGTTAGGTACAATAGTATCAATGCACAATATGATTGTGAAAGAAAACTCTTAGAAACAATTTATTTAAGGTAAATCATATTAGTATGTCTAACATCCAAGAAATATATTATAGTTATGGATAACATACTAGAGTCATCGATGTTTGATTTTTGTGTTAGACGACTCTAACCCCCTTTCCCACAACATGCGAGAGAGTTGTTGATTGAATAATGGTGATGTGAGGATCTTAGTGTAAGTGGAAAGGAGGTGCCTCCCTTGCATTGCTTTGAAACTAGTCTACTGGAAACTTAGTAAAATGTTTTTGTGCTAAATTTTCTACCCCTTCTTTCCTTTAAGTAACACTAGTGAGGAGGTGATAATTCTTCTTTACAGCATCCATGTATCCACTATAAAAGCTAGGCACTATTGATCTTGGTATTTCAAGAAGGTTGCGTATCATTGATCTATCTCCACTCAAAGCTAATTACATCGAATGACAGTTCTTAAATGGGTATTCAAGTCATTCCATTACGATGGACATTGTCACAAATTGAAGTAAACAAGAATTAGTGGCTGTTGAGATCCAATATACCTAGACAAGTAGTGGAATCAAGGGTTTTCAAAAAATACTACACTTGATGGTAGTCCATATATTTATCTCTCCTTGTCAACATTGTCATAATAATGGTCCTAATGTAATAGTTCCAACCTATTGTACGAAAAACCATGATTGACCATTACTTTCACCAAGAGGAGAAAATGATAAGAATTGTTAATGGGGAATAAATAAATGTGAAATACAACTTATGGACTTTAGTTGAAATTTATATAAGTCCTCATGCTCTTTAATTATTAAATACTTAATGTAACTACTAATAAATTATCATTAAAATATTAATTTTTAATATTAAATATTTATTAAAAGTCATTTATCTATTACACGTGATTTTCCATGTGGTCTAAATAAACCACTTAAAACCCATTATCAATAAATTATAATTAGTTTTGTAAAAGATGTATCTTTACTTACATTAAGAGATTTATTTCCAAAATATATTACATTTATAAACTTGTATCAATACATAATAACTAAATGGAATACAATAAATAGCTTCAGGTCTTGTTAGCTTTTATGAGATTATTTTAATTACAAATAGTTTATTTAATAATTGAATTTTACAAAATGTTAACCTTGACGGGAAAATCATGTCATATGGTGGACAAAGTTTAAATATGTTCATTTGTGACACAACTCTTGAATGAGCCTGAATAGTCTGCTTAATGCTCATTATGAATTAATTAATCCATAGTTTAATAGAATTTTTTTTTTTTACATAGAGTTTTCTTTTAGAAATAACAATGTCACATTTATACATTCATATTAAAACACATGATAGGTAAATAAAAATCAATCAATTTTTTCTTGACTTGTCGACTTATATGGCATGATTTTATATAAAATTAATTGATTTAAAAATGCATAGTTAGAAATGTTGGGAAAAATACTGAGAGGGGGGGTGAATCAGCATTTAGAGCTGACTGAAATTTTTTTACTTTTTCTTTAAGCAGAATTCCATACGCGATTTTTATGAACTGAACTAGCGTATGCACGCGGAAATATAGAAGGAAACTAGCGTATACTGATTTATCTTTCAGATTTAGAGAATCAGTCTTTTAAACAGATTTATTAGTTATGAATAAGGCTAGATAATCTGAAGTTATGAGCAGTAAACAATAGTATAAAGCATCACACACATGAACACCAATATTTAAGGTGGAAACCAAAATCGGGAGAAAACCACCACTGCTGTCGTCTCTGTCTTCAATCTTTATTATATAGAAAACCTTTTACAACATTGTACTGATGCAGACTTATACCAGTACGCAAGCTTCTACCTGCAAAAGGCTGCAACCTTCTCTCGTTTTCCAGTTACAACTGGAAGGGAGCTCCAACCCCCTGATCTCGTTTACCAACCTCTCCTGGAAGGGAGCTTCGACCCCCAGATTTCAACACCAGCTTCTACTGGCTGAAAGCTTCTACTTTCATACTAAAGGCTTCAATCCTCAGATCCACCAGATTTCTTCAATTTCTTCATCAGACTTGCGCCAGGTCTTCATCATTTCTTTTACAGATCATCATAGAGATTCATCATTTCTAGATCTAGAGATCTTGAACCTTCATCATATCCATAGGTGCATCATGGATTCAGATCTATCAATTAAGAACAGAGTTCAACCATACATATATCTCTTAAAGAGATTTATTTATTAACAACCCTTACACATGCACACCTTGCACTATGATCCTCTTCTCCTTATATAGTTTTAGCCTTTATCAATACCATGAGCCAAAACCACACAAATTCTGATGGTATTCTTGGACGGAATCAAATAAACCATACAACGCTCAATAATGTGTGCCAAAACCATGGTAATGCCCCTTGGTATTATAAATTTGGAGCGCAAAAGGGCATACACGACTTGGGACGTACTTATCTGCGTGCATACGCGACTTGGCCTTTACAAACTTGCGTATACATTGTATTTATCATTTCTCCAGCACTTACTGGAATTATTTTCTCTGTCACATCTGAACTGAACTGTAGATACATCATTCTTACATCTTTAACACATAGGTTTCTATCCAAAGACAACTTCATCAAGTAGGTTGCCATCAAGGACAACACATTGCATCATATTGCCAACAATCTCCCCCTTTGGACTTGATGGCAACCATGATGGTGTTTGATCACCACAACAGATAGATACATTGAATATAACCATTATTCAAACACCATGATACTCTCCCCCTTTGACATCAAGGGCAAAGGGCGGATCAAAACCAAAACAAGGTTTTTCTTCTCTTGTAGAAAGAAGAGCTCTGTAGATCTGATGTGAAATGAAGTGACCATGCTCCCCCTGAGTTCACGCTGAATCTTCAAACATATTTTTAAATGAAGTACATGACTCTATGACCTTTCCTATCACCAAGGACTCATAATTACATCAATGATCCAACCAAGTGGGTTTACATATGTGACTCAAGTACCCAACCAAGTGGGTTTACAAATTTGAACAAGTCCTTACATGACTGAATATTTCAATTTTACATCATAGGTCTCAACATGACCTTTTTCATCAATTACAGAAATGACTTATACAATCAAGATCAAAGATTCTCAAGCATGAGATTAGACTACAACAAATAATTAGAATGCCAACAATGCATCCTTTCCACATGGCCAATGCTCCCCCTTAGCCTGTGCATCCTGAACACTTTCAACAACAAATCATCAAGGCATCTTCATCAGAAGAATTAGAGAACGAAATAGAAATATGAGAGCTAGAACATCACCATAGATACCCAACAGCACTGCAGCTGTGCTGAATAATGCTGACCCAGAAAAATTTTGTCAGCAAACACCCATACACGGTTTTTTGTCTATAAACTCGCGTATATACGCGACTGTCCTTAAGGAAATCCATGTATCCAATTTAATCTTTTGAATTTAAGCAGATCTAATCTTATGAGAGGCAGAGACAACTCCCAGCTTCTGTCTGAGATATTCGAACGCTTCCCTGGGTAAAGGTTTGGTAAATATATCAGCAACTTGTTCTTTGGAGGGAACATACTCCAACTTCACCTTTTGTTCAAGCACTTGTTCACGTAAGAAGTGATACTTGATGGGAATGTGCTTGGTCTTGGAATGCATAACGGGATTCTTTGAGATACTGATGGCACTTGTATTATCACACATAATGGAGATAGGAGGTGAACATTTGATTTGAATGTCTTGTAAGGTTTGCATCATCCAAAGAAGTTGAGTGCAACATGATGCGGCAACCACATATTCTGCTTCTGCTATAGATAAGGCAATAGAGCTTTGCTTCTTGCTGAACCAAGATACTAACCGGGGCCCCATATAGAATGCACCACCACTAGTGCTTTTCCTATCATCAACATTTCCAGCCCAATCTGCATCAGTGTAAGCATGAAGAGTGAGATCAGCATTCTTTGGATACCATAGTCCAAAGTCTTGAGTTCCTTGTAGATATTTGAATATTATTTTGACAGCCTGAAGGTGAGACTCTTTTGGATTAGCTTGGAATCGTCCAACAATCCCAACTACATGCATAATGTATGGTCTAGTCCCAGTGAGATAAAGTAGACTTCCTATCATAGATCTGTATTCTGGTTGATTCACCGTGGGAGAATCATCATGAGAACTGAGATTACATTCGGTTATCATTGGTGTACTTACAGGTTTGCACTCTTCCATGCCATACTTCTTCAAAATTTTCTTAAGATATTTTGCTTGTGATAATAATATGCCATATGTTGCTTGTTGCACTTGCAAGCCAAGAAAGAATGTTAGTTCCCCAAGTAAAGACATTTCAAATTCTTGCTGCATAACAGAAGCAAATTTCTAACTCATAGATTCTTCATTACTTCCAAAAATGATATCATCAACATATACAACCACAATCAATAGTTTATCATTTTCAGTTTTTGTGTATAAGTTGCTATCAGCAGACCCCTTTGAAAATCCTTGTTGATGAAGATATTTGTCAAGACGATAATACCATACCCTTGGAGCTTGTTTGAGACCATATAGAGCCTTTTTAAGTCTACAAACAAGATTTTCATCATTTCCCAAAATGAATCCTTCTGGTTGTTCTATATAAGCTTCTTCTTCTAGATCACCATTGAGAAATGCAGATTTAACATCCATTTGATAAACTTTGATTTGTTGAAAACTTGAAAAAGCAAGAAACATTCTTATGGCTTCAAGTCTAGCTATAGGAGCAAAAGTTTCTTCAAAGTCTATACCTTCTTGTTGAGCATACCCCTTGCAAACAAGTCTAGCTTTATTTCTTATAACATCCCCATTCTCATTTAACTTGTTTTTGAATATCCATTTAGTTCCAATGGAATTTTTGTCATGAGGTCTTGGTACTAATTCCCAAGTGTGATTCTTTTCAATTTGATCAAGCTCTTCATTCATGACTTGAATCCAAAATTCATCTTTGCTAGCTTGATTGACATTGTGTGGTTCAATAGTGGATAGAACTGCCAGATAGCTAGAAGATCACACAAGAGTCCTTCTTGTTTGCACATCTGATCCCTTTTCTCCCAAAATTTGAGATTCTGGATGATTCTTTTGAACATATCTAGATGAAGCTTTTTCAGATAAATAATCTTCAGGTTCTTCATTGGGTTCACTGTCTATATCATTTCTATTTGATGTAGAAGGATATATGTCATCATCGTCTTCATCTGTTGTTTTATTTTCTTCTTTTGGAGCTGCAGGAGACTCATCAATAACAACATCAATACATTCAACAATCTTCCAAAGTATTTTATTGTAACATTTATATGCTCTACTCCTAGAGGAGTAACCAAGAAGTATTCCTTCATCTGCTCTGGGTTCAAACTTGCCAAGTTTTTCATCATTATTTTTTATAAAGCATTTGCTTCCAAAAACTCTAAATTGCTTCACAGTGGGAGGATTACCATACCAGAGTTCATATGGATTTTTATCACTATTTACACGAACATGTGCCTTGTTAAGAATATTTACCGCTGTATGTGCTGCTTCTCCCCAAAATGTGTCAGGTGTTCTGAAATTATCAAGCATAGCTCTAGCCATTTGTTGAACTATTCTACTCATTCTTTCTGCTACGCCATTTTGTTGTGGAGCGCCAGCTACAGTAAACTATCTTTTTATGCCATGTTGTTCACAAAATTCAAGGAATTCATCTGATGTATATTTTCCTCCTCGATCAGATCTAAGACACTTGATTTTTAGATCTAATTCATTTTCAACCAGTGCTTTGAAGATCTGAAATTTCTCAAATGCTTCATCTTTGTGTTTAATCAACCCAATCCAACACATTCTAGAGAAATCATCAATGAATAAGATATAGTATTGTTCACCACGTGGTGAATTTTTCCTCACAGGTCCACATATGTCAGTATGAATGAGTTCAAGAGGCTTTCTTGATGATCCTTCCTTGGCATTAAACTGTACTCTGGTTTGCTTACCAAATTGGCAAGATTTGCATATGATATTTTCGGGTAGAGTAATATTGGGAAGATCACGAACAACTTTAAGTCTGCTTGATTTGTTGATCTGAGAGAAGCTCAGATGCCCCAACCTTCTATGCCATAGCCAGTTTTCTAAAGATTTACTCAAGTAACATTGTTCTTTGCAGTTCTTCAATACATACAGATTGCTTGGAGTTCTTTATCCTTTTATAATTGTTTTACTTGTATCAAGATCACGTACCACACATTATTTTGAGCTAAAGACAACTTCAGTTCCTTGATCACACATTTGACTTACACTTAACAGGTTATGCTTTAATCCATCCACATACATGACATTATTAGCGTTCACCTTTTATTTTAGAAAAACAGACCCTTTTCCCTTAATGACAGCAGGAGTATCATTTCCAAATGTAACATTCTTTTCTTTTTCTAGCGCACTATATGAAAGAAGTTTGTTTTTGTCACCTGTCATATGTTTTGAGAATCCACTATCAATGTACCATTGATTTTCTTCACCTTCTGCAAATGAAGCTATGCCACAATTTTCAACATGTAATTCCTTCTTTTTCCACACTTTGGAGCTTGAAGGAAACTGCTCTTTTGGGTGGACTTTGCTCCTGCATTCAGATTCTTCATGGCCAAAGTTATTGCAATAAGCACATTCAACTTCATTTTGAAGAGGAGAAAAGTTGTTATAGGTATTCTTCTTTGTTCCAATATCAATCCTTTTCTTTCTTGCTTCTCTTGTCATGATGGTTTTATATGCAACATATTGAACAGCTTTATGACCAAAATTGTGACATGAGAAACATTGTCCATTGAAGAAGAAATTTTTGCGATCATGAAATCTTCTACTTGAATTTACCTGTTGGTTGGTGTTTCTTTGAAAGGTATTCTTGTTAGTGTTCTTTGAATTGAGATGGTCATGCTTTACCTGTGAAGATTCTTTATTCCCTTGCTGAGTGGCAAAATGTTGTATACTGGTTGTAGCTGCTTTTAGATAATTTGGTGCTGAAGTCTGAGAAGATTCTCTGATATATCCAAGACCTATCTTTATAAAAGGAGAACATTGTACCTTGATAATATCATCTAAGGTTTCATATCCTTTAGAAAATCTAAGATTCAAAGTCTTCACTTTCTCAATTTCTTTTCTTAGACTTACTATTTCACATTCTAATTTCTCATTGTGTTTCTCCTTTTCTTCAAGCTGATTTTTCAGAGTTTCTATGGATATTTTAATTTCTTCTAAGCATATTTTACTTTCTTCTAAGAATATTTTGAGTTGACTGAATTCATCAAGAAAATCATTGTCCTCTAAAGCATCCATAAAAGTATCTTTTTCTTCTCTAGATTCTTTTTCAAATGCCATGAAAAGTCTAAGATCTTGTTCACATTCTTCCTCACTCTCAGATAACCCATCACTATCTTCATGAGTATAGTAACTTTTTCTAGTACTAAACCGATTCTTATTCCTTCTTACTACTTCCTTCCCTTTTTCATGTGTTTCTTTGTAAGGACACTTAGCAGCATAATGACCAACTCTTCCACAAGCAAAACATTTGAAAGGAATCTTACCTCTGAACCGTCCTGTGCCAAGTTGGAGTTTCTTTACAAAATTTACCTCATCTTCTTCTGAGATATACCTTGATCCTTCTGTATCTTGTACTTCTTTCCCTTTTGTAGAAGCTCTAAAGGCAACTTCTTTGACTTCATATGGTCCTCCTCTTCTCATTTCACATGCAGTTAGTATGCGATGAAGTTGCACCACAGTAAGATTTTGAAGATCCTGCTTTTCTTAAAGAGCAGAAACTTTTGACTCAAATTTTTCCGTTACTGATCTTAAAACTTTCTCAACCAAAGTATATTCGGTTATTGTTTCTCCCATATTTTTCATACGGTTTACAATATCATCAAGACGTAAAAAGAAACTGGCAATTCTCTCCTCATTATGCATTTTTAGATTTTCATATTGAATTCTGAGAGTTTGGAGTTTAGCACTTTTTACCTTTGCATCACCTTCATAACTTAGAATGATTTTGTCCCATATTGCCTTTCCTATATCCAACTGCATGACTTTGACAAATTCTGATTCAGTTAGACTTCCCAGTAAAGCATTGACCGCTTTTGCATTTGTTTCATAATTCTTTCTTTCCATTGGATCTGTTGGTATTGCGGCTGGATATTGATATCCTCCTTCAACAATAGCCCATACATCTGCTCCCAGAGACTGAAGATAGGATCTCATCCTTGTTTTCCAGAAGATTAAATTGTTTTCGTTGAAGAGCAGAGGCCTGATAGATGTTGTTCCATCTTGATTTCTCATCTTGATTGATCTTCCTTCTAGCAGCTAAGCCTTTTCAGAAGGACCTACTCTGATACCAATTGTTGGGAAAAATACTGAGAGGGGGGGTGAATCAGTATTTAGAGTTGACTGAAAACTTTTTACTTTTTCTTTGAGCATATTTCCATACGCGATTTTTATGAACTGAACTAGCGTATACACGGGGAAATATAGAAGGAAACTAGCGTATACTGATTTATCTTTCAGATTTAGAGAATCATTATTTTAAACAGATTTATTAGTTATGAATAAGGCTAGATAATCTGAAGTTATGAGCAGTAAACAACAGTATAAAGCATCACACACATGAACACCAATATTTAAGGTGGAAACCCAAATCGGGAGAAAACCACCGCTGCTGTCGTCTCTGTCTTCAATCTTTATTATATAGAAAACCTTTTACAACATTGTACTAATGTAGACTTATACCAGTACACAGGCTTCTACCTGTAGAAGGCTGCAACCTTCTCTCGTTTTCTAGCTACAACTGGAAGGGAGCTCCAACCCCCTGATCTCGTTTACCAGCCTCTCCTGGAAGGGAGATTCGACCCCCAGATTTCAACACCAGCTTATACTGGATGAAAGCTTCTACTTTCATACTGAAGGCTTCAACCCTCAGATCCACCAGATTTATTCAATTTCTTCATCAGACTTGCGCCAGGTCTTCGTCATTTCTTTTGCAGATCATCCTAGAGATTCATCATTTCTAGATCTAGAGATCTTGAACCTTTATCATATCCGTAGGTGCATCATGGATTCAGATCTATCAATTAAGAACAGAGTTCAACCATGTAGATATCTCTTAAAGAGATTTATTTATTAACAACCCTTACACATGCACACCTTGCACTATGATCCTCTTCTCCTTATATAGTTTTAGCCTTTATCAATACCATGAGCCAAAACCACACAACTTCTGATGGTATTCTTGGACGGAATCAAATAAACCATACAACACTCAATACTGTGTGCCAAAACCATGGTAATGCCCCTTGGTATTATAAATTTGGAGTGCAAAAGGGCATACGCGACTTGGGACGTACTTATCTGCGTGCATACGCGACTTGGCCTTTACAAACTTGCGTATATATTGTGACATATTATATTTATCATTTCTCCAGCACTTACTGGAATTCTTTTCTCTGTCACATCTGAACTGAACTGTAGATACATCATTCTTACATCTTTAACACATAGTTTGCTATCCAAAGACAACTTCATCAAGTAGGTTGCCATCAAGGACAACACATTGCATCATATTGCCAACAAGAAAAAGTTATTGATTGAAAATAGAATAAACCATTTAGAACTCATCATCAATTGATTTAAATTATTATTTTTTTCTAAAAAATGTATCTTTAATTACATTAAGAGCTTTATTTCAAAAATATAATACATTTATAACCTTGTATCAATGCATATAACTAAATAGAATTTAATATGTCATGTTTTATGTCTAGTTGGTTTTTATTATTTCAATGAGAAATGATTTATTTACGAATTGAAAATTACAAATGTTAATAGGAATGTGAAAATCAAATGGTGTATGTTGTAAAAAGTTGAAATACATTTATTTATGACCTATATCTTAAGAGAACTTGAGGAACCTACTTACTATTCATTATCAATTAATTATTTCATGTTTTGTTAGGAAAAGCATTTCATTTTACATGGAGTTTTATTTCTCAAAAACAATGTCGCATTTATACACTTATATTAAACTTCACGATGAGAAAATAAAAGTTGATAAATGGATTTATATTAGACCACTTATAACTTATTATCCATTACTTCTAATTTGTTTGATAAAAAATATATATTTATTTACATTAGGAGCTACATTTCAAAAATACATCACATTTATAAACTTCCATTAATGCATATAACCAAATAGAATACAATAAATAGCTCTGAGCCATGGTGGATTCTATGAGATTGTTTAAATTACAAGTAAATTATTTAAGAATTGAAAATGAAAAAATGTTAAAATGGATGGGAAAATAAATGTCTTATGTTGAAAAAAGTTTAAATACCACCATTTCTGATCTATCTCTTTAATTAATCTAGATAACCCACTTAACACTTTTTTAATTATTTGTTACATGTTTTATTAAGAAGATAATTTTGTTTTACATGGAGTTTTATTTCAAAAAAATACAATATGAAATTAATACTCATATCAAACTACGTGGTAGACAAATAAAGTCAATAAATGGATTCAATATTAACTTATATGGGATAAGATGATTACATACGCAAATAGCTGATTTAAAAAATAAATAAATAAATTATGGATTAAAAATCGAATGCCTTACAATTTAAGGAGTTTGCAGTGTTCACCTAAGACCCATCACCCATTAGCTTAAATAGTCAACTTAATACTTCTTATCAAGAAAATATTAGATTTATTTTTGGTAAAAAAATGTCTTATAGTATATGGTTGTTATATATCACATTTATACACTCATATTAATGGATATAACTAAGTAAAAAACCATAATACAATTATGGCTCATATGACATGATTTCAATGTATTAAAAACCAAAAAAAACTTCAAATCAAGCTCAAAGACATAATTTATCTATGATAGCATCCAATCAAACCTTGATAGTCCACTTAGCAATCATTATCATTGATTATATGTTTTTTTTTTTAAATGCAAAATTATTTATAATAGATTTTTATCTCAAAAATAAATATCACATGTATGCACTCTTATTAATGCTTTTATAGGTAAAAGGTCAATAACTAACTTTGAGCGTTGTTGATTTTCAATATGGTATTATTTTAATTACAACCATTAATTAATTGAAGTATATAAATCTATGGAAATTATGGATTGAGAAATCACATATCTTATGCTTCAAAAAGTTCAAACCATTTACCTATGACACATTTTCCATTAGCCTGAATAGCCAATAATGCATGTAGCATTTATCAAGTAAATTATTGTAATTTCTTCAATAAGAATTGCACTTTTATTTGCAATGAGCTCTATTTCAAAACTTATATTTCACATTTATATATGAGTATTATGCATATAAGTAAACATAAGTCAATAAAAATACAAGCATGCCTAGACGGTTCATGTAAGATAATTTCGATGGCAAATACTTCATTTAAGAACTCAATACACATACATATTAGCAAAAAAAATTGATACAACAAAGTCATTGCAAAATTAATTATAAATAATAATAGAAATATATAATAATATAATTGACAATTCCCATTGTAATTTTTATTATTATTATTAATAGAGAGTTCTGATCTTTTTCCTAAAAAAAATAAATGAAAATTCCCATATAATATTCCAAAAGATATAAAATCATAAAAATTGATTCAAAAAATACTATGTTCAAATTGCATTCAAAAATTGGAATGTACTTATGAAAAAATTTATAAAGAAAATTATCTTCATCCACTACAATGAAGTACATGTTCTATTGAACATTCGAATGTACTCACGTTTCTCTTTCATATGATGAAGTGCCTTAAGAAAGGGGAATAAAACCTGCATAAGCCAAGTATATTGTTATTTTCCTGTATAGGATTTTATCAAGATGTGGTTTGATCGATATCCGATGAATTGAGAAGTAAGCTTTGTTGTACCTATTAGCAATACATTTGATTCTTCATAATTATCTCCATATTGGGACCACACATCAGTAAACTTTTTCTCATAAAATTGTATTGTCCTCCTCGCTTCTAATTTTGTTTGTAAATGACAATGAGACCTGTTCCATGTGAATTTAAAGTCCTCTATATCAATATTTGATATTTCAAGTACTTGTCAGTGACATTTAATGTCCATATTGCAACATCATAATTATTTAACCAATATTTTAACAATTATGAGTGAAAAGGCCTTAAAAAATAGGACCTATCACCGAACTGTCAATCTGGTTCTCATTGAATATAACAATATTTTTTTTTTTTATCTTTGGTGTACGATTGGAAGAAAACTCCTTCCATTTCAAATATCAACAACATCTTTTTACTTATAGTGATGCCCATTTGCGTCTACAACTGCATTGCAACCACATGTATGATATTAACATAACTCCACTCCAACACTTTATTGCTTAATGATATAAAAACCTAACATTTCAAAAATGATGTTAGTATTTATTATGAATTAATGGTAATCACAAATTATAATTACAATGGCCCCAGTAAAGTGAACAAACTAATGATATGTTTACTTTATACATACAACCTAATACCTTTATTTAATTTGTATAGAATAAGCAAGTCTTATTGGATCACATTGACCCATCATTTAAATCATTGATTTTAAGAATTATAATGATTTTTTTAATTTCAATTGAAAGATATAATTACATGGTTGCAATTAAACAAACTAATTATATATTAGTCTCCACATGTAATATAATACAATTTTTAAATTTCAAACCTACTTAATTATATGCCAATTTTTATAGCCTCTACTTTAGTTTCTTTTGGTGCTTCTTTTAGTAAAGATTCTATGTCTATTGTTGGTCCTACATGCATCCTAATATGGTTTTTCAACTTATATGAAATAAAAAAAGTTTATAAGAATGCAGTGAACCATCGTTTGCATTACTAATTTCTAAGAGGTATAATGATAACCTTAACCACAATTGAAAAAATAATTGTAATGATCCAATTCAAACAAATTGACCAACTATATATTAATTTTTACATACAATCTAATCCATTGTAAAAACATTAAACAACCATTCAAATAATAATTGTTATCAATACAATAATAACTCACAAAAATAAAGAACATAAAATTATTTTATTCTACTAATGACAAACCAAATCAACAATTCTTTTATTAGTATTGTGAAATAGAAGTCAACTTAAATTTAAAAGGGCTACAAAATATAGTAATAATTCATGATGCCATACATATTATGACAATGAAATAGACACCAATCATCTTAAGGTACTATTAGATGTGATTGAACATCCTTCAAAATAGCTTGCACATCTATTTCCTTGTTGCGTTTAATCAACATTCTCCATAACTCATCGATCAACCAATTATCCTCGAGTTGTTCCAATGAATTGAGGGGGAAGAATCACATTTTCTTTTGGATTTCTTTTCATTCTCTCAAGTGAACAATCCACTAAAATAGTATTGGTTGCATCATATTGGGTATGAATTTCCCACACTTTTTTCAGTGATTTAGTGTGTGTACCTTTTGTTGGATTGTCAATGGCCTTATGTCCCTTTTTTGGTTTACACTCTGAAGCAATCCACATAAACACAATTTTATCTTGTAAATTTTTTGAAACCAACTTTTTTAGAACTCTTGTTGTGTTTTGTTGCGAATTTGTCGTCCAAATTGCAATTTCAAAATATTCATTTTTGAAACACATTTCAAAAAATGTTTTTGCGTGTGGATGAATCCAAAATAATTTGTTCTCTATTGTGTAATCTGCATCAGTTCCCATTTTCTCAATATGTCCTTTGTTTGTTGCTTCATCATCGGTGTTATGATAAAAAAATGTCCTTTAATTCAAGAAAAACTAATTTCTTTTCAGTAATTTGGGCTGCAATACAACAAAAAATAGTCTAGTCAAACCATTTTATTCTTGTTACAAAAATTACTAAAAAAATATCGAAACAATACACTTACCATGAGTGTTTTTTCGACTATTTATAGATGAAACAATCTTCTCTTTTATCATCTTCACAGAAGCTGGAGGTAAAAATATTAAACCTTCAATTAAATATGATCAAATTATGTAATATAATATATATTCAATACAAAATTCTCAATTAAAGAAAAGCATTAGCAATATAACCTACAAAATACACACACACACTTTTAACATTATTTTGATTGTTAGTTTTTTTATTTTAATTTGTTCCTATAATAAACATATACAATGTTATGGTATTAGAAGCATTAAAATTAAGCATGCCACATTTCCTTCTAGAAGAAATAAAAGCTCATGTCAACATTTCAAGGTGAAAGAAATTTAGCGTGTGCTAGATTTACTTCTAGCACAAACATAAGCATCTTGCCAACAATAACATTGCAGCAGGGTAAAAGGAAATCTAGCACATGCAACATATCCTTACAGCACAAACATAAGAAAATAACAACATTGTACGGTTAAAGAAACCTAATACATGTTGGATTTACTTCTAGCATAAACACATGGATATTACCAATAACTTCATTGTAAGGTCAACAAAAAAGAAAAAGAGCTTTTGAAGGGAAACAATGGTGGTCGGAGGTAGAGCTAGGGTTTTCAAGACTGGACTCCATGAACGTGCAACGATGGACTCCTATGGATGCAAAACAAATGGGAAGATGGAATGGAAGCACCCTCACTCTGCTACTGCGATGGAATGGCTTAAAGACTGGCACTGGGGTACCGTATACCTCGCTGAAGTCGTCCCCCTAACCCCATCACCCTCTTCAGCCTTGCGCCATGGAATTCTTCGACCATGCCATCCACTCACTCGGGCACTGCGTGAATGGTTCGCTCCAGCATACGGGCACTTGTTCTTGGTGGCAGGGGTGTGAATCAGACGTTGGGTCACAAAAATCTGAAGACCATACCAAGTCTGGTGTCGATGGCTACAAGGGGGGGCAAGGACCATAAACTCCCTTGGGTTATGTACAATAACAGGGGCATAATGGTGGCAAAGCGCACAACACTCAGTGCTTTAAGAAAAATAGAAAAGCCCTGTCTCTCGCCAATGATCTCTATCGAGCAAGGAAATTGGCACCCATCGAACCCTATCAATGCAGCTAGAACAGAGCCCCAGAGGAGCGTACACGGTGTCACAGACAACAAGAAATGGGTAAGCTCTACTCATTTTCAAATTTTCATAAAACCCCCTGTGGGGAATTTTTTTTCAATATGGGCATAGGATACAAACAAGGTAAAAAACCTGAAGCAAAATATCAGGTTATCCTTTAGATACCCTTTCCATTTGCAATCCTTAATCTATACTAGGAGGTCCTTACAAGACTCCTGCTCAATCAAAGATTACTCCATATGTCTAGGATCCACCATTTATCTCAACCTGACACTAAGAGGAGGCACAACAGAACAGAACAGAACTCATGGACCTACAAGGGGAACCAGCACTTCCAAACTCAACATCCCAAAAGGTTCGTCATACAGGAACATTTTACAAGGGAAAAACAAAGCGACAACACCAACCAAACCAGCTGAGAATACCCCCAAACCTTATATTGTGGAGAAACTAAATTTTGTGCCAGAACTAAACATAGATATTCCAGAGATTGACGAACATTAGTCCACATTTGAATCCCAAACAATAATATGCATATTTAGCTGCTTTTGGCCCAAACCAATATTGGAGCTAATTCATTGGATTTTCACCAACTAGACCATGGACTATGATATCCATCTCTATTCTGAGGGGTTTTTCATTGTCAAGTTTCCATCCTCGGAAGCCAGAGACATCATTCTTAGGGCTGGACCATGGTTCTGGGGTTCCACCAGACTTTTCATCACACCATGGTTTCCAGATTTTGACGCAAACATTATGGAGGTAACCGTAATATTGGTTTGGGTCTAGCTATACAACCTCCCACGTCATTTTTGGAATGAATTTGTTTTAGCAGGCATAAGGAACATCATCGGGAGATACATAAAAATAGACACCCAACTCTTGGAGGAGAGGATCTACACCTTCGCACAAATCTGTGTGGAAGTGGATCTCAGAAAAGGGCTACCAGAGAGCATATAACTGATTCATAAATAGAAAAAATGGACACAACACCTAGACTATGAAAACACTGCATTCAGATGCAGAATATGCAGGAACACTGGTCATTCACAAAACACATGCCTAGAAGCAAAAAGAGATAACATAAAAAAGAAGAAGATAGGGAAAGAAACCAAAGGATGGAAATTTCCTTCAGGTGGACCAAAACAAGAGACAAAAGAAGAAGAAGATGTCCCCATCCCAAAGGAGATTAACCAGACAACAACTGATCCAGAGATACAAGAATAAGAGATATAAGATCCTTTTGACCTTACCACCACGGTTGAGCTGGCAAAGGACCCTGGGCCACTGGACAACAAGGGAATCAAAAGAAAACACAACTCAGATACCTCAGATTTAGATAAGGACAATGGAGCAATCACAAAAGAAACCCAACTCGCCCTTATCTCCACCATGCCAACACAAGGTGCTTGGCGAAAGGTTGAAAAGAAGAAAGGGAGAAAATATTAATTTCTCCCCATGTATTATAGGTTCTTAATTGTAATTTGATAGCATGTCTTGATTGAAAATTACTAGCACATGCACCATTTACTTTTGTTTTCATTAATAAAGTTATGACTTTTTCCTTGTAGAAAAACTTCATTGTAAGGAAAAATAAATCTAGCACCCACAAGATTTTCTTCTAGTAGAAAAAAATCACATTGCCAATAATAACATTGTAAGGTGAAAGAAATCTAACACGTGCTATATTTCATTCTATCGTAAACAAAAGCACATAACAACATTGCAAGGTGAAAGAAATGTAGCATATGTTAGATTTACTTCTATCACAAACACAAGCATATTTTCAACAATGCAAGAAAAAATAAATCTAGTGTGTGCTAAATTTCCTTCTAGCATAGACATAAACACATTTCCAAATAAAAACAATGCAAAGCATTAGATTTCCTTCTAGCATAAATAAATAGATTGTCAAAAATAAGATGGCATTTTGAATAAAATATTACATACTAGATTTCCTTCTAGTACAAATTCACAAACATATTGCCAACAACCACATTGTTGGGAAAAACAAATCTAACATATGTTAAATTTCTTCGCATCAGAAACAAAACCACATTGCAAATAATAATATTTCTTGGTGAAAGAAATCTAATACATACTAGATTTCCTTCTAATGGAAATATTATCACATAACAACATTGTAGGGTGAGAAAAATTTAGCTTGTGTTATATTTACTTCTAACACAAACATATAAATATTTCTAACAACAACATTGCAAGACAAAAAAAAATATAGCACATGTCATATTTCCTTTAGCCTAAACACAGAGATGTTACTAATAACAACATTGCAAGGTAAAACAAATCTAACATGTGCTATATTTTCTGTTAGCACAAACACAAGCACATAGCAACATTGTAGAGTGAAAGAATTTAGCAAGTGCTAGATTTATGTCTACCACAAATACAAGCATGTTTCCAACAACAAAATTGTAGAGTATAATAAATCGAGCATGTGATAAATTTTCTTCCAACACAAACAAAAACACGTTTCAAATTGAAATAAATCTAACATGTGCTATATTTCCTTCTAGCACATAAAAACATTGTAGGACTGAAGAAATCTAGTGCATGCTATAGATTTAATTTTATTACAAACACAAGCACATTCCAAGGTGAGGGAAACATAATGTGTGCTATATTTCATTCTAGTAATGTGTGTAAGATTTCCTACTATCATAAACACAAGCAAACAAGCACATTATAAGGTGAAGGAATTATAGTGTTTGCTAGATTTACTTCTAGCACAAAAACAAGCATGTTGACAACAACAACATTATAGGGCAAAGGAAATCTAACATGTGCTAGATTTCCTTACAGCAGAACACAAGCACATTATAGGATGAAACAAAACTATCACGTGCTAGATTTCCTTCTAGCACACACATAAGAACATAACAACATTGTAGTTTTAAGTAAATATAACACACGCTAAATTTACTTCTAGAACAAGCTAAAGCATATTGCCAGTAACAACATTGCAAGAAAATAAATCTAACATGTGCTAAATTTCCTTCTAACATAGTCACATGCATATTTCCAATAACAACATTGCAAGGTCAAGGAATCTAGCATATTTCCTTCTAGCACAAACAACCAGATTGCCAACCACAACATGGCATTGTGAAACAAATCTAGCGCATGCTAAATTTCCTTCTAGCTCAAACAAAAACACATTGTCGATAAAAATGTTGCAAGTTGAATTCCAACGCGTGCTAAATATCTTTCTAGCACAAACATAAGCAAATAACAAACATTGTAAAGCGAAAAAAATCTAGCATGTGCTATATTTACTTTTAGCAAAAACTCAAGCCTATTTCCAACAACAACATTATCAAGCAAAAGAAATCTAACGCGTGCTAGATTTCATTCTATCATAAACGAAAGTGCATTGCTAATAACAACATTGTAAGATGAAAAAAAATATAACAAGTGATATATTTCCTTCTACCACAAATAAGCGCACATTATCGATAACACCATTGCAAGGTGAAGAAAATCTAACCCATGCTAAATTTTCCTATAGCAAAAACATAAGCACATAACAACATCACAGGGTTAAAGAAATCTAGCTCGTGCTAGATTTACTTTTAGCACAAACACAAGTATATTGCCAAAAGCAATATTCCAGGGCAAAAATAAATATATTTTGTGCTAGATTTTCTTCTATCATAGATAGAAGGCATTCTCAATAGCAACATTGAAAGGTGAAAGAAATCTAACATGTGCTAGATTTACTTTTAGTAGAAAGAAAGCATATTGTGAGCAACAAAGGTGCATGCCAAAAGAAAACTAGGGCTTGTTAAATTTTCTTCTAGGACAAACAAAAACACAATGGCAATAATAGAATTACAAGGGGAATGGAATCTAACATGTGCTACATTTCCTTTTAGCACAAACAACTAGATTGTCAACAAAAAGCTTTGTGGGTTTTTCTCCATGAAGCTGCATAGAAAATTTTCCAGGCTTTATGGGTTTTTCTCCATGAAGCTGCATAGAAAATGCAGTAACAACCGCTTTGAACAGGAAACCAACCATGCCAATTTACTCATATGTAACTCGGAGTTGGGTTCTAGTGGCTTGGTAGAGCACTAACTCGTTTAACACAAGGGTATGGCCAGATAATGTTGGACCGCTTTCATGGATCTCTAAATCTGAACTTGAGAGGACACTGTAAATATTCTGCATTTAGTAAATATTTTTAACCAACATAATATAATGTTGGAACAGACACTTGTATATTTAACACTGGTTTTGGTGGGTAGCAGTGCAGTGCAGATAAGCCCTTGTTAATATGGCTTGTTTGAGTATGCAGAGCTATTGCTTCTCCATTTTGGCTCTGCGCATCTCAAATTCTAGAGAGGTGAATACGTTTCAGATATGGGAAGGGGTGGATGCAGAGGAAGAATGGTAAACATGTCGGTATACTGGTCTTACATTATTGCTGCATACAATGGTACTTTGATACCTATAATACTAATGGCTCAAATAATATTTCAGCTACTTCAAATAATTAGTAACTATTGGGTGGCATGGCCAACCCCTACAAAAGAAAATGAGAGTTCCCCTATTATAAACTCCCTTCTCATTCTCGTTTATGTTGCTTTGAAATTAAGAAGCTCTTTGTGTGTTCTTGTGAGCTCTATGCTTCTTTCAATGGTTGGAAAACTGGCAATCAACTTTTCAACAATCTACATAGGTGCATATTTCGTACACCAATGTCCTTTGATGCAACTCCATTTGGGTGAATATTGAATCAGGCATTAACTGATCAGAGTGCAGTGGACACATTGATTCCAACACAACCAGGAGCTTTGGCTTTTGCATTTATCCAACTTTTGGGGATCATTGCAGTCATGTCTTAGATTTCTTGGTAGGTATTCATTGTGTTTATACCAGTGGTTCAACTTGCATATGGTATCATCAAAATTACATACCATCAACTAGGGAAGTGGCTCAGTTTTCATTAGTTTCTAGAGCTCCAATTGTACAAAATTTTTGAGAATCAATCTCTGGAGCGGCCACCATTAGAAGTTTTGACCAAGAGTCTTGGCTCATGGAGAGAAATCTCTAGTTAATTGATATGTATACTTGACCTAGTCTCCCAATGTTGGGGCCAATGCATGGATTAGTATTCTGATGGATTTTCTATCAAATATTATGTTTGCATTCTCTGTAATATTCCTAATGGAAATTTATAATGATAAGCAAAGAAATCAAAGTAAAAAAAGCAAACACACAAAATTTACAATATAATCAACACCCAGAAATCTCCATAAATTGCGTTGAGTTGAGCCATTTTATTAATATAAATGTTGGGTATGAAGGTAAGATCAAAAAACATGCACCTAGGCTTGCCCAAGGCAAGATAACAATGCCCAAGTGATGAAATCAACTACTCTAACATGCAATGTGGTTGTCCCCAACAATCTCTCTGCTAACCTAGTGAAAAATTGCATTGTTGGATGCAAAAAATGGTTGTTAGGGTCTCCTCTGGTGCTCATAAAATTATAGGAAATTAACCTCAGACTCTCCTCCAATAACCCGCGAAGGAATGAGCCAAATGTTGACCTTCGAATTTCAGCCCAATTTCCCCCTAGCTCCTTCAGTTGTTGGTTGAGTTGGGACCCCTATTTTACCCCTCAAATCTGCCTAGAAAATTTTGCCAAATTATTTCTGAGATCCTTGTCAAAAACCCAGAAAGGGCTTGCTCTAGTACTGACGATCCAAAATTGACCTCAAAATGCTTGGCCCTCGTCCACAAGCAGAAACTGTAACCTGTAGCAAATGTTGGGCTTTTTGCTCCACCAAAATGCTTGAAAATCCCCCACGATTCCCCCCAATCTAATTCCAAACAACCCCAGCTCCTCAATCCCTTTCACAAGCCAATTTTTGGCTTTGCCTCATCAACTCCTCTAAGAGCCCTTGTGTTCTTTCCCATTTTTGCATCATTGGAGTGTCTATAAGCTCACCAATCATGGTGCATGCGATTCTAACACCTTCATGATCTTGCTAGCTTCCCCACAATTGGCCAAGATCATGCTTTGATACCATTGTAATATTGATAATGGAAATTTACAATGATAAGCAAAGCAAGCATAGTAAAAATAAATAAACACACATAATTTACAACACATTAAACACCAATAAATCTCCATTAACTATGTTGAGCTGAGCCATTTTATTAATATAAATGTTGGGTACAAAGATAAGATCAGAAAGCATGCACTTGGGTTTGCACAAGGCAACCTAACAATGCCCAAGTGATGAAATCAACTCTCTAACATGCAATGTGGTTGTCCCCAACAATCTCTACGCTGACCTAGTGAAAAATTGCACTAATGACTATGAAAAATGGTTGTTAGGGCCTCATCCGATGCCCATAAAATTCCAGGAAATTAACCTCGGGTTCTCCTCTAATAACCCACAAAAACCCACGAAGGAATTGGATAAATTTTGACCTCAGAATTTTGGCCCAATTCCCCCCTATCTCCTCTAGTTGTTGGTTGAGTTGGAACCAAAATTCTAGAAAATCCCCCATAATTTCCTTTCCTACTCATTTCCTACATCCCAGCTGAACCAAAAATGCGTGGTATCCTCCTAACTACCAAATATGAGTAGAATTTGCCTCCCTAGGGTGGCACTCGTGGTCCACCAAAGAAGAGGGTGACTTGGCCCCCACGAAAGACAGCGTAGTTCCTGGGAAAGATGACGCAGGCCCTTGCTCCATAAATTCATACTATTGTGGAAATACCTCCTGCTCTTGTCCCACAAACAAGGAAGTCTCATACACCAATTTGGTGTCTGGCTTAGTCGTGACCTTAAAATTGGATAATAATAATAATAATAATTTCCATGCTTCAAATCACCGATTCATCCAAGAAAATTTTTCAAATTTTTTTATCTATTGAACACATGAAAAATCTAATCCACTCTTACATAAATCCATTAGAAGCACCCCCTCTTCTAGAAACAAACTATGTTATCCATCCATCTATAAAATTCAAATCCACAGGTTTCAATCCATTGCAATTGAAATATCTCAGCAAGAAATTACAACCTTGGACGTGCTTTACAACATGATATGTTTATCCATCCCCACAAGAACTTTTGTAAACTTTGTGACACCATAAATGTCTTCTTCGACCAGCTCTAGAAATTCTCCTCTGTGGCGTACTTAGAGGACACAATATTGTTTCAAATGTTATTGCAATTACATTTGTGAAAACTATCTAGATTTTTTTGTGGTATGGGAGGCAAGTGATGCTTAATCCACAGTTCAATAAATGACATGTATTCATCCTCAAATCCTGCAAGGACTATTCTCATCCTTCTTGCAAAATAGTGTTGTATTATCGTAGATGGTAGTGCTTTAATTGTTGGGGACAAAATTATTTATAAAAATGAATCTTTAAAGCCTGTATGTGCTAATATACATCCAATGTTGATGTTGGAATAATTGATGTCATACCTTATTCACCACACTATATACCTATGACTTCAACCTTTTTACAAACTCGCATTCCAAACTCTTTCTACTAGCAGTTTGCAGGACGATACCAAATGCTTATGGCTATGCATGATAGGCACATTGGTCAACATCTCTAGCCCAAATTCAGATAAATTTTTCTTTGACTTCTAAATCCATGTGATATCCAAAATAAATCCATCATGTCATTGCCAATAACTCTTCATTCGATTCTTCCTAATATGCATGTGATCTCCAACATACTAAATATGGGGAAAGGCCTATAACTAAAGCCTGCCAAGGTCTATCTGCAAATCTTAAACACTTTCACCAACCTCCTTCAATACCTTCAACATGTTTTGATCAACCCATAGATGTGATTAGTTGATAGATTTATTGCAAGGGCAATGCCATAAAGGCCACCTTGAATTAATTTCCTCTAGGTGCTATAATTTTTCTTTTGACACATTAAATTCACTGCCATTGTTGTTGAGAAAGGAATTGCCTCTATAGTTATTTCCTGTCTTCCTTAGCAAACTCACAGCAATATCCATATTTATGCACCTTATCAAACAATGGAAATCCGTGATGATGTGGGATGGGAAACTTGTCCATCATTTCTCAACACCCAGAAAAACATTTTTAGTTTGCAATTCTTCTAAAGGATGCACATCGTTGACTAGCATGCAGAAACTTGTGAGGAAACTCTCATTTGTACATGCATAAGCAAGCATTATAAAGTATATAGGAAGATAGGCTGAGATGAATTGATATATTACCCATGAATATCAAAGGGTAACATTTGATTGGATATTCTCTTCTAGGTTTCCATCTTCTAGTTGACATCAAACAAATTGGCTTGTGATCATACGCAGGTCAGCCTACCCTTAACTTATTTACTTCTGAGAATGTTTCTTTTCTGCTATCATTATAATTGAATGACGTGCAAAATGCCCTCCCCTCTGAGGAGAGTTAATGCCAGTAGCAACTTGTCTTTCAAGCCCTTTTTCTTTTCACAACTCATTGTCAGCAAAAGAATTCAATGCATCTTTAATTGTCTTTGTGCTCTTTATAAGGCTTATTCCCATAACATGGACCTTCATGTTGTCCAACAGTATTTAAATATTTTTTGATGCCAGCAAATTTAGGTTCATGGATTGTTTTAGGTGCTAAATGAACATTGCCATGGTTATCAGACTCACTGCACATAAATATTTTTGGGCTTTTGAGTTGCTTTGGTCTGAGAGAGATTGATCAAATACACTAATATCACACATGAATTTTTCAACAACAGAGTGAATATATTTCTCTTCCAGAAAGCACAAAAAGCGTTTGTATTTGTGATACAGTTTGGTATAAATCTAACAAGTTCCCTCCTTCCCAGTGCTAATGGTGCTTCTCATCACTCATAAGTAAACCAAGAGATCGAGATATATATATTTTTGGAATGCCTTAATGCCCTCTCTAGAGAATGACCAATACAGTCCTTTGTTTTGATTATTTTTAATCACACATATTTTACTTGGTATCCAATTCCTTCCCCATCCCGTTCCTGGACATCTGTTGTATCCAATTCCTTCCCCTTCCCATTCCTGGACATCTAAATAGCTCAGTATTTGTTTAACATCAAAGATATTGTCTATTCATAGAAAATATCGGGCGCCAAAGTTAGAGTGGTTGAGATATTAAATCCACTTTGCAAATGTAATGAAATCAGTTGAGGGATTGAACCCACTGAAGGAGTAGATGCACCTCCATAGGAGGAGTGTTATTGCCACCCAAAGTGTTGGTTCTCTACTTTTTGAAAAAGAGGAAAAACAAAATGACCATTGCTTGAAAGGTTTCATATATCAACAAAAGCATTTGACAAAAAAATTAATCTACAGAGGGTTTTAGGGGGTTTTACTCGTGGAATATGATTTCGAGGAGTGTCGGGCAAGATTGAAAGGGAGGAAGGAACATTGTGTGTGTCGGGGAATATCGTAGGTATGGAAAGAAAAACAACGTTGATGTGGGCATGCAGAGTTCTACAGAGAGGTTTTAGCATTGCTGTTGTTAAGCCCGCTATAGGGGAAGGCGTAGTGGTCAAGAAAAATAAGAAGAATAAGAAGACATTGTTGGATGCTGCCAAGCCCCTCCCCGATTAGGGAATTGGCTCCAAATTGGATAAAATATATTGGAAACACAAGAATTTCTACAAAATCACAAGCATCAAGCTCAAAAGATATTTTTGTCATGGAAAGGTGTGGGGGATTTTCCACAAAAATGGTGAACCAACAACAAAGACCCCTGTAAGGATTAATGGTGCAAACAAATGTGTGTGGAAATTGATTAATGATGTCCCTAAGAATGCTTCTGAGACTACACTGAAATGTAGATTAGTGATCTGAACATGTGAAATCAATGCTAAAGTAAATGTTCATTTTTTCCATTGGTTGTTATCAAACTCGATTTGTAGGCTTGGGAGACAAGATTTCTTTGGAAGCTAGAAATTTTGAGGCAGGAATAATGTAGTTGGCTAAAAAAATATGTTTATGCATCAGCTATCACAACATTTTTTTTCTCTATTGCACCCACATTTGTCTCTGTTTCTACTTTTGGTACATGTATGCTGATAGGAGTGCCTTTGATAGCGGGGAGAATTATTTCTGCACTTGAAACCTTTGTGAATTCTTGAGTTGACTGATATGTATGCAAGATATAGTTAGATATGTATACTTCAAAAAGCTACAAAAATAAATATACTTCCAAAAGCTACAGAAATAATTCTCCTTGCTGAATTGACTGATACACATACTAGATCTGCTCTCCACAATGTTGGTGCCTATGATTGGCCTGGTATTCGAATGGATTTTCTATCAAATCTTTTGTTTGCATTCTTATTGGTGTTCCTCATTCACTCTCCCAAATATTTAATTAGACCAAGCATTGCAGGGTTAGCGATAAAATGATCCTGACATGCAGATTTCATTACACTACAACACATTCGTTGCTGAAAAAAGATCCTTTAAATAGAATGTAGATCTATCTTATTCCCCATTATTTCCACCACCTTCCTATACACTATCAACAGCTGACAGACAAACAAGGAGACCAATAATTCTCATTTCTAGAGAAATAGCACCTATCACATTATCAATAGTTTAAAAAGGGAATCGGTTTCTTAATACCACAGATGCCAAAGTTCCTCTAAGGGGTACTCTTTTGCAGAACATATTATTAGACTTTGTGGATGGTCCATATATGGGAAAAAAAAAATGTACTCTATCAACCTTACAATCTGTGCCTCCTCCTTGTAGAGTTATATAAAGTGTTGTAGAACCTTTCTCATAATTCAACCTAGCTAGTTGTCTGCCACTGCATTTTTACCTCCGAATATCAATTATTTGGAAATTTCTCTAAGGTGTGCATAAAATTATGAACCCATATTTAAAAAGGAACCTCCTATATATCCTAATGACTTTGTAGTAATACATGTGGCCCATTGGATTGGAAGTACCACCAAATTGTAAGGTCTGGTTGACAGAAATGCATTCTAGAATGTCATTAGCTAGTGGAGCCCCAATTTCTGGTAGGAATTTATCATTTAGTGCCTTTATCATATCATGCCATGAATGCAACGTGATTTGATGTGCTTACCCACCATTGCATAGGGGTATTTTCCAAATGCATATACAGTGTTGCAACCCTTTTCTCAGCCACCATCTACTCCACCACTTGTTCTAAAGCTTCTTCCATGGTGTCAGTTGTGCCATTAAACTCAATATTTTATTATGCTCTGCACTAATCCACCTAACTATTTTC
This sequence comes from Pinus albicaulis, assembly GCA_034641835.2. NCBI lineage: Eukaryota > Viridiplantae > Streptophyta > Pinopsida > Pinales > Pinaceae > Pinus > Pinus albicaulis. Next base: position 178,363 of record JAXQQM020085813.1, on the reverse strand, counting down.
AACATCATGCAATGCCAATCATTTTTTGCAATCTATTCAAGAGTGCTTAAAATTGACCACCTATTTTTATTTAATAAATCAGTTAAAACATTATCAATAAAAGTCAGTTTTGTTTCAGTTTCCCATCAAATGGCCCTTTTCAAATTAATAATGAACACAACACTAGATAATTTGAAAGCAAAAATTCCACATATAAGATAAGATTTCCATTTTCTATTTCTTCGTTCCATGGATGCATACTTGGATATATTTCCTTTAGCACAATAAAGCAGTTGCATTAGTCATAGAATTAAAACATTTAAGAATAAAAATATTTAACAATATTTGATAGCAGAAAGAAATTAAAATTGTGGATAAAATCTTCCTATAAAACATGAATGCGTGAAGATACAGAAAACACTCCATAGGGAAATGATGCTCATAATAGAAAAACGTTTTCCTATCAAATAGTTACAACCCTGTGAGCTTAAAATTTGAAATATGCATATGCATTGATATGTGTGCAATTAAGGTGAACAAAGAATATCCTGTACTCCTTTCAATACTATGGTAGTGACCATAGCCCATAAATTGAAATGACTACCATGTTGAATTAGTTATAGGAAAATATTTGTGTTTTTCCAATTAGACCTAGGCACAGATAGCATGATGACGAGAGTCATGGGATATTATCCTTTGGCTGCCTTAGTCGCTTTTATGTTAAGTGATTGGGAGTATTAAGAGTCCTCCATTCATTATTTAAATCATGGAAATGATACTAGTAGATCTGAGTGAGATTTTGGGTGAGATTTTGTAAATTAGACCTGCTTATCTACCCGACTATGCTATTATTTATTCTCGAGCACATGAGGATCAATGTTCAAAATTGAACACGTTAGAGCCCATCGAGAGGCCTCTCGCACATCAAAGAAGTACTCAGCGAAATTTATGAGTAAAAAAAAAATGATTTTTATAGATTTAAAAAAAAACGAATAATATTATAAAATGCTCTAGGAAGGGTTGTCAGTCCACCGAGAATTTCTCAAAATTTTGGCTATAGCTGGCCCTGGTTATAGCTTGTAGTCTGCGGATTCCAAACTGCATTGTGCATTTCAAGTTGCCTTGTTCTCTAGTTGAAGTCTGAAGTGTCACGTTACACTTATAGACTCTAAATTCTAGGCCTAGGGTTGGCCAGGTTGTTGCAGCATTGACCTGAGTCTACGTTGTTGCAACTTGCAGAATTAACCAGAGTTTAGGTTGTTTTCATATTCTACGTTGTTGCAACATAAAAGAAGGTTAATGTTAAGGGAGCTGGAGGTTATTGCATTGCAATTTGTCACTGCCAAGCCAACAATCATAATGGAAGCTCAACACTGATATTCTTCCCTACCAGTGCCGAGGATTTAGTCTTCCAAAGAGCCATTTTTGCAGTGAACGAGTGTTTCGGGAAAAAACACCCTAGAGGTTTGTTGGGTCAAAACCTCCACAGATCAGGGCATGCTATTCAAGAAGGACTCACACAACCACACTTGTATGCTAAAAACTAGATAACATCGATAGTAGAACTCACCCGTAATCCTACATTTGATGTAGATCCCACGGGGTCCAAACCCCCAGCAACACTTCTTCCTCCTTAATCTGAAAACCAAGAAGAAACGTGCACGGAAATCTAGTTGTACAGCATATATTTACCCTAAATGTCAGTGAAAACCATGTGAAACATCATGTAAACAATAATAAATGCTTAAATAATAATTTTTTCACATATACAAGTATATGTTAACACGTTATTTCGGGAACAAGATGGTTCTTCCTCATTACGAACAACATGTACAGTAATAAAAAGTGGAGAGATCACCTGAATCCTTCCACGATATTCGAACATACCGTCGTCCAGATCCGTCCTGCCCTTGCCTCGCTAAGATACTTTCAAGACTTGTGCACTCGAGATGACATATGAACTGATGAACATCTCCAGGAAACAAGGGTTTCCTGTAAAAATCTGGGAAAGTGCAGGAGGCACGAGAAATCATACTTGAATTGGGATTCCAATAGAGTATAATATCTATAAAATTTCTCTCTCCCTTAGGCCATACACATGAGGGGATTTTATACTCCCTCAAAGTAGTTTCAATCAGTTGAAAACAGTTGGCCACGTGCTAGGGTGGTTGAACTACTGGAGTAACCATCAACCCAGCCCAAAAATAGGGAATTTATATATATATATATTTTTAATGATTTTAATGGCATGCGCGGAAAAGTCTGGGCATACCCGCGTATGGGATTTTTAACACTGTTTTTTATGAATTTTGTTCAAGTCTGTGGGAATGGGTGCCCAAGGCCATAGAGACAATCATGAATCACATGAGGGTGAAAAATGATGCTATAACAGATGCCCCCTAATATATGAGGTCAGAAGGGGTACATGATGGCCAAAATGTATTATGCACATAGAAAGAACTTCGCAAGGACAAGAGAGGACTTCACTAGATTTCAGCCTGCCAAAAACCAATGAAAGAAAACAGAGAGTCAACTCATGCTGAGGCGGGCATACCCATGCTCAGTCAAAAATACATCATATAGAAAGTACAGAATGGATCCAAAATGTATACAAGTATAGCTGAACTAAAAGTACACAATGAATTATCTGAGCATGGCCTGGAAGTACAAGTCAGAATCAATGTCTAAGTATCACATATATAAAGCTGATCAATGATGCTGAAATTTTATGTCTGATCATATAAGTAACTGAATCTCCAAGTACCAAATCATAAAAAGTGGAATAAACGGTACAATCACGCAACTCGGGAGCCAACATATAGGATGTTGTTGTACTGACACTGCAACATATAAGGGTGAACGACATCACTGGCAGAAGCTGAATGGACTGTCAAAAGTGAACCGAAAAAATGTTGAAGCAACTCGAGGTCTTCACCGATCACTATGGCACAATTCTACACAATGGGAATATATGAGCTGAAGTCGACCATGTGAGAAATCGTTGGATTACCGGTCAATAATGTATACCGTTAACCAACGCGAGACAACCCACCAATAATGAAAATTAGTGTCAAGGTGCCCCAGTACAATCTAACAAGTGCGAATGAATGAGTTGAAGTCGAACACTTGAAAGAATCTACCGATCAGGAGGCAATGATGAATCCCCACTGTCGATAGCGAAGAGTCTGCCACTGGTGACTGCAAACCCTAAGGTACTGACAAAAATACTCTAGACCTTATTCTCAAAGCAATGAGTCGGAGTCAATGGGAAAATATCTGCTGGAAGGAAGGCATTAAGGCATCCCACATCAGTCCAGCGCGAGTGTAACTCGCAGGCCAATATTTGGAAGGAATCGGACGAAGTAGAGTGATGGAACCAAACCAAAGTACGTTTCCGACATGCACACGATGAAGCTAGCTCACAAAAGAAACCCTCTGAACCAACCAATAATGAAAGCTGACACAGAGGCGAGATATCCACCAATAGGGTCAAATGGAAATCAAGGTACTGCATGAATCCCAAGTGTGATAATGTATGTTGACGTCGAACACTAGGGAAACCACACAGTAAAAGACCCATAATGATGATCAAATGCTGAGTACAAGGTCACCTATCAATGATGGAAATAGGGCCAGGGTGCGGCTCTAGGTTTTCTCTTAGAGAAATGTCTCATAGTCGATAAGAGACAAACCCGCCAGCGAGAAGTCAATGGAGACCTTCTCAAACCAGCACGAGTAGAAGACCAAAAACATCTGATGTGATATAACAAGATACTGACAAAACCGGGAAGGCCGACTGAATAATGAGTCAAGAGACACCGCAGAATGGCCGACTCTGGTTAGACTTCCCTTGAACAAAAGCACGAATTGTGATGACCATGGCAGTAAAAAGTGACACTGTATAAGTCTGTTATGCAGGAGGCAAAAACAAACTCTCCATATGATTGGAAGAGATAACCAACCGGAGGAGGACTGACCAGTGAAACAAGGCAAAGGCTGAACCTAGGTCAAAACTAAAACCATCCCAAATGGAAGAAATATATAAGTGTATGTGCTTTGTTCAAGGGCGAAAAACTGACACAGTACTACCATGAAAGTACGAAGTTACATCCCGTTCCCGCTCTTTTTGTTATATTTGATTTTTTTGTCTTTTTCATATAATAAGCTTGAAAAAGAATAAAAGAATTCTATGGTACAATGGATAGAACGAGTATCAAGAAACAAATGCACTAGTTCCTGGGATTGGAACAATCCTATGCTCAATGCAAAGTGGCAAAAACTGGTAAGCGATAATCAGAAGAATGTTCCATCCATGGGTAAAAGGGTGTCAAGTCGCGATAGCTAAGTGCATGCAATGGTTAACTTGTACAGAAAGTCAAGGTCAAAAGTTGGCTTAAACATTGAGTCCAAATGAAGCCGGCTAAAGGCCAGGATAAACAAGTAGCCAATATGCAATGCAGTAATACAACTCAACAAATACAACTCAGCAACACTAGGGAGCCTCACAACAGGGAGCCTACAGGGTAATAGCGGGAAAAATGATAGTTAGGAAGAAGAAGAACAAACACGACACATAAGTCATGGCGGGACTAAAGAGGACTCCGGGAGTGGCAACGCATGGGAAACAAGTGGTGACGAAACCGGAGATTTTGGGTTCGATCCCAGTGAGTCACCGATTAGATTTCGGAAAAAAATACCCTAGAGGTTTTTTGGGTCAAAACCTCCACAAATCGGGGCATGCTATTCAAGAAGGACTCACACAACCACACTTGTATGCTAAAAACTAGATAACATCGATAGTAGAACTCACCCGTAATCCTACGTTTGATGTAGATCCCGCGGGGTCCAAACCCCCAGCAACCCTTCTTCCTCCTTAACCTGAAAACCAAGAAGAAACGTGCACGAAAATCTAGTTGTACAACATATATTTACCCTAAATGTCAATGAAAACCATGTGAAACATCATATAAACAATAATAAATGCTTAAATAATAACCTTTTCACATATACAAGCAGATATTAACACGTGAATTCAGGAACAAGATGGTTCTTCTCTATTACGAACAACATGTACAGTAATAAAAAGTGGAGAGATCACCTGAATCCTTCCACAATCTTCGAACAGACCGTCATCCGAATCCGTCCCGCCCTTGCCTCGCTAAGATACTTTCAAGACTTGTGCACTCGAGATGGCATATAAATGGATGAACATCTCCAGGAAACAAGGGTTTCCTGTAAAAATCTAGGAAAGTGCAGGAAGCATGGGAATTCAGACTTGAATTGGGATTCCAACAGAGTATAATATCTATAAATTTCTCTCTCCCTTAGGCCATGCACATGAGGGGCTTTTATACTCCCTCAAAGTAGTTTCAATCAGTTGGAAATAATTGGCCACGTACTGGGGTGGTTGAACTACTGGAGTAACCATCAACCTAGCCTGAAAATAGGGAATTTTTATATATATTTTAATGATTTTAATGGCATACATGGAGAAGTACATGTGGACTAGCGTATACACGCGGAAAAGTCTGGGCATACCCGCGTATGGGATTTTTAACACTGTTTTTTATGAATTTTGTTCAAGTCTGTGGGAATGGGTGCCCAAGGCCATCGAGACAATCATGAATCACATGAGGGTGAAAAATGATGCTATAACAGATGCCCCCTAATATATGAGGTCAGAAGGGGTACGTGATGGCCGAAATGTATTATGCACATAGAAAGAACTTCGCAAGGACAAGAGAGGACTTCACCAGATTTCAGCCTGCCAAAAACCAAGGAAAGAAAACAGAGAGTCAACTCATGCTGAGGCAGGCATACCCATGCTCAATAAAAAATACATCATATAGAAAGTACAGAATGGATCCAAAATGTATACAAGTATAGCTGAACTGAAAGTACACAATGAATCATCTGAGCATGGCCTAAAAGTAGTCGAATCAATATGCGTATCAAAGTTGGTGATCAATGATCTTTGAGGAGATGTACGATCATATAGAAATAAGCCCAAGATCTCCAAGTACCAAATCATAAAAAGTGGAATAAACGGTACAATCATGCAACTCAGGAGCCAACATATAGGATGTTGCTGTACTGACACTGCAACATATAAGGGTGAATGGCATCACTGGCAGAAACTGAATGGACTGTCAAAAGTGAACCGAAAAAATGCTGATACAACCCGAGGTCTTCACCGATCACTATGGCACAATTATACACAATGGGAATAGATGAGCTGAAGTCGACCATGTGAGAAATCGTTGGATTATCGGTCAATAATGTATACCGTTAAGCAACGCGAGACAACCCACCAATAATGAAAATGAGTGTCAAGGTGCCCCAGTATAATCTAAAGTGTGCGAATGAATGAGTTGAAGTCGAACACTTGAAAGAATCTACTGATCAGGAGGCAATGATGAATCCCCACTGTCGATAGCGAAGAGTCCGCCACTGATGACTGCAAACTCTAAGGTACTAACAAAAAGACTCTAGACCTTATTCCCAGAGCAATGAGTCGGAGTCGATGGGAAAAAATCTGCTGGAAGGAAGGCATTAAGGCATCCCACATCATTCCAGCGCGAGTGTAACCCGCAGGCCAAGATTTGGAAGGAATCAGACGAAGTAGAGTGATGGAACCAAACCGAAGTACGTTTCCGACATGCAAAAGATGAAGCTAGCGCACGGAAGAAACCCTCTGAACCAACCAATAATGAAAGCTGACACAAAGGTGAGATATCCACCAATAGGGTCAAATGGAAATCAAGGTACTGCACGAATCCCAAGTGTGATAATGTATGCTGATGTCGAACACAGGGGAAACCACTCAGTAAAAGACCCATAATGATGATCAAATGCTGAGTACAAGGTCACCTATCAATGACAGAAATAGGGCCAGGGTGCGGCTCTAGGTTTTCTCTCGGAGAAATGTGTCATAGTCGATAAGAGACAAACCTGCCAGCGAGAAGTCAATGGAGACCTTCTCAAACCAGCACGAGCAGAAGACCAAAAACATCTGATGTGATAGAACAAGATACTGACAAAACCAGGAAGGCCGACTGAATAATGAGTCAAGAGACACCACAGAATGACCGACTTTGGTTAGACTTCCCTTAAACAAAAGCACGACTCGTGATGACCATGGCAGTAAAAAGTGACACTGTATAAGTCTGTTATGTAGGAGGAAAAAACAAACTCTCCATATGATTGGAAGAGATAACCAACCGGAGGAGGACTGACCAGTGAAACAAGGCAAAGGCTAAACCTAGGTCAAAACTAAAACCATCCCAAATGGAAGAAATATATAAGTGTATGTTCTTTGTTCAAGGGCGACAAACTGACACAGTACTGCCATGAAAGTACGAAGTTACATCCTGTTCCTGCTCTTTTTGTTATATTTGATTTTTTTATCTTTTTCATATAATAAGCCTGAAAAAGAATAAAAGAATGCTATGGTACAATGGATAGAACGAGTATCAAGAAACAGATGCACTAGTTCCTGGGATTGGAACGATCCTATGCTCAATGCAAGGTGGCAAAAACTGGTAAGCGATACTCAGAGGAATGTTCCATCCATGGGTAAAAGGGTGTCAAGTCGCGATAGCTAAGTGCATGCAATGGTTAACTTGTACAGACAGTCAAGGTCAAAAGTTGGCTTAAACATTGAGTCCAAATGAAGCCGGCTAAAGGCCAAGATAAACAAGTAGCCAATATGCAATGCAATAATACAACTCAACAACACTAGGGAGCCTCTAGGGTAATAGCCAGAAAAAATGATAGTGAGGAAGAAGAAGAATGAAGCTTCAACACATAAGTCATGGCGGGACTAAAGAGGACTCCCGAGCCTACATAAAACGCAGCATGGGCAACAAGTGATAGCGAAACCAAAGATTCTGGGTTCGATCCCCAGCGGAGTCGCCAGTTCTGTTTCGGGAAAAAACACCCTAGAGGTTTGTTGGGTCAAAACCTCCACAGATCAGGGAATGCTATTCAAGAAGGACTCACACAACCACACTTGTATGCTAAAAGCTAGATAACATCGATAGTATAACTCACTCGTAATCCTACGTTTGATGTAGATCCCGCGAGGTCCAAACCCCCAACAACCATTCTTCCTCCTTAACCTAAAAATCAAGAAGAAATGTGCATGGAAATATAGTTGTACAGCATATATTTACCCTAAATGTCAGTGAAAACCATGTGAAACATCATATAAACAATAATAAATTCTTAAATAATAACCTTTTCACATATACAAGCAGATATTAACACGTGAATTCAGGAACAAGATGGTTCTTCTCTATTACGAATAGCATGTACAGTAATAAAAAGTGGAGAGATCACCTGAATCCTTCCACGATCTTCGAACAAACTGTCGTCCGGATCCGTCCCGCCCTTGCCTCGCTAAGATACTTTCAAGACTTGTGCACTCGAGATGGCATATAAATGGATGAACATCTCCAGGAAACAAGGGTTTCCTGTAAAAATCTGGGAAAGTGTAGGAGGCACGGGAATTCAGACTTGAATTGGGATTCCAACAGAGTATAATATCTATAAAATTTCTCTCTCCCTTAGGCCATACACATGAGGGGCTTTTATACTCCCTCAAAGTAGTTTCAATCAGTTAGAAACAGTTGGCCACGTGCTGGGGTGGTTGAACTACTGGAGTAACCATCAACCCAGCCCGAAAATAGGGAATTTTTATATATTTTTTAATGATTTTAATGGCATACGCGGAGAAGTACATGTGGACTCGCGTATGCACGCGGAAAAGTCTGGGCATACCCGCGTATGGGATTTTTAACACTATTTTTTATGAATTTTGTTCAAGTTTGTGGGAATGGGTTCCCAAGGCCATAGAGACAATCATGAATCACATGAGGGTGAAAAATGATGCTATAACAACGAGCCATTCCTTTGTTTCACATCAATGCTCATCATCTTCTTCAATCGAACGTCGACAAACAACAACCCGGTATGTTGCAGCCTGCCATCATCCTCATATCTTTGAATCATATAAACACTGGTTGTAGATATTAAACATGTTTACTTCTTTTCGTGGATGGATAGAGAGATACTCTGGCTTCATGTGCTGTACCAGGAAAAAATCACTAAATTCCCCTTTCCTGCTAGCGTGCATAATAAAATAGAGAGTACGAGTTTGAAATTAATTGAGAAATACTGTCAACTGATTCTTGTGAGGGTGAATCCATTGTAGTCTGTAACTCTCTATTGTATCTATTTTTAGGTTAGCACTTTGGGCGATTAAAGAATATCTATCTTTAGGTTAGCGATTTGAGAAATTTGAGAACCATTAGCGTGTTACCCCAAGTTGCCTCCTATTTTTATATTCATACATCCTGGTAAACAAATGAGTAATCTCAGCCAACATATGAAACTGAACCGAAACTAGAACTGTTGTGGATGGATTTTGAGACAAAAAAATCTCATATCCATCTCCATATGAGCTCATTCCTTCTACCATGAGCTGCCAGAACATGGCTCCCCTACTGCTCCTCTCCATCTAAGTAAGTTGTCTCTCTCACCCATGTGAAATCCTGGGTTTTTGTAAGATTTCCCAAAATCTACAAATAAAACTGGTTTTCTCGATATCCTACTTCCATCTTCCAGATGGCTTTTTATCCAACTCTGCAAAAATGAAATTTGGGTCTCCTCATATGCTCCAGCAAGCCTTTACTTTTCAAATCAAAGTTCAATATGCTAGTGCAAACTCAACATTATCATTGAGAAATGAATACCTGTTACTATAATAATGGACTTCCTGCCTATAAGATCATTTTTCCTTCTTTTTTGCAGTGGTTAAGATGATGGAGAGGAAGGAGGCCTTTGATTTGGCCAAAAGAGCTATCATGGGAAGATGGTTTGTAGCATTTGTGTCATTTATAATCATGTCGTTTGCCGGTGGAAATTATATGTTTGGGTCCTACTCAGAAGCAATAAAAACTTCCCTAGAATATGATCAGAGCACGCTGAATATCTTACCATTTTTCAAGGATCTGGGTATTAATGTCGGGACTTGGGAATCAAGACCTGTGCTCTTGAAAAGCCATTTTATGTATAATAGAAGGTTTCAACTATTCCTACAACATAATGAGCCAGGTATGAAAGACCTTATCTAAGGTCATCTATACAACGCTTCTAAGAGGTAAGTACCAACTCTTTTAGCTCATGTCCAAGTCTAAAAAGGTCTTAAGGTCTCACCTGACCTTGAAGGGTTGGTTATCCTAACCCAGTAATACCTCTGTGGAACCAGTGAACATAAGAATGCCATTCAAATTTTTTTTTTGAGCTAGTCTGAGCCAAGCCTCAAAGGCCAACTAACTTTTTAATTCGCCACATTCTCTCTGTGGCTTGGTAGGTTTGAGTGGGTCATTTGTCCTAGTAACATGGCATTCTTCAATTAGCCTCCTTGCTATCAGGACCCCCTGTGCTAATCAACTAAAATTCCATCCATCACTTAACAAAAGGTTGAGCATATTTTGTTTTCCAAATATGAAAACAATGTAATGATAACATCTTGAAAGACCATTCTGAAACTTCCCAAGTCAACATGGGTAATTAATAAAAGTGGACTAGGTATGAACCCTCATCTTTCTCAACTTAAAATGTGAAATAAATTCCAAAAAACTATCAAATCCTTGTTGCCTAATTTTGGGAGGCCATATCCATTATAGTAAGGGCTCCAAAGGAACAACAAAGAGAAGCATTCTAAAAACTTCTAATATGCATAACTCTCTTGGACATAGTTATGTCTTCAATTTGGGCTTAGATTCATTGTTCTCAGACCTTAAAATGACATGTTATATTCCAGAGAGTCCAATTAACTTCTCATCATTGCTGAGGTTGCTGATATAATCTAGCAGTGGCTCTGCATAGTGTGCAATTGAATTGACTTGATCTGTAGAGGCTACCCTATTTATCCCATTGGAAGTGAGATCCAGGGCAGCCACTTTGTAACCCCTCTGCTTAAGCATAGTTACAACCTTATACCAACACCATGCTCCATGGCCAAGTCCATGAATCAAGACAAAATGATGTTGTCTTCCTTCTCCCTCCTGATTCATTTCAATAAAGACAAACCTCAGATCAGCTCATCCTAGGGTTGCATTATTCAATCCTGCAAGTTGGAAACCGAAATAAAATAGACAGAAGAGGTTGCTGAAGTTTTAGGAAATGATTACCTTCACATGAATAGAAATAAGGATCAGTATGACACCAAGGCACCACACAGTCCTACTCCATTGCAGCACCATCATAACAGTGGAGCAGAATAGAGACTCCAGTGTCTAACTTGTTTAGAAGCAAACATCTGAGAATTTGACTGACGTTCTCTACAAGAAAGCATTATATCCCTTGATATATCTGGTCAAGGAGATGAGGGCCATGAGCTCTTTTCCCTAAGTATCTAAAAATAATTAGTCACATGGATTATGGATGTGAGCATTGCAGAAAATAATTGAAGGATGAGATCGATGTCTTTAAAGTTTAAGGCTGCCCACCTATTTCAATTCCTAAGATGTTCATTATTGGGCAGAAGACATGCTTTTGAGATTTTTTGGAAAAATAATTTTCAAATTTGCCATGTTCCTTGTGGGGATTCTTCAATGGGTTTTTATTCACCAACAACAGGATTGATTCATTTTGGGATCACGTCTTCAATTTTTCATACTGATAATGAAGATATAATGGAATTTCACAGGATATTTCCAACATATGCATATGCATGCATCATCTGGTGAAGGACGGTGGCTATAATAAAGACCAAACACAGGGTTATTCATTTGACTAACATAGGGTTACTTAAATATAGGGACAATATTTAGATTGTCCATCAATACTTTCCAGCAATAAATTATGAATAACCTGACCAAATTCAGTATTAAAATAAATTTAATATTGAAATAAATTTAATAGAAAAGAATGTTTGATAAACTACATAGCAATTTATAGCCATCTCCAAATACTAACATGACTGAACTAAAGCATTTGGAATAATATGGCTAATCTTAAGATAAGTAAAACCACACAGCTAGTCCTAAAATTGATAGTATCTTTTTCTTGAACAAACTCTACCAAGATATCATTTATGTGAACTTTGAATGTGATACAATCGTAGTGGTCTTAGTCTACCATAACCCAGATTAACACTAAGCTGAAAAGTTATTTGATTAATAAACATTAAAAAATTTCATAGACTGAGTTCAACCATTTCTACTTTGAGGGTCGAGTGAGTGTCCCCAACAGGTTCAATTACATTACAGACGGATCTCTAGCCATAGATATAAATTTTGATACCTGTGAGAATATACCTAATCAATGACGCGTACAGGGCAGTTGGTATGGCATTAAAAATATTTAGGAAAGTAGTTTGTTGCTCATAAAGCCCTCAGAGAACCTCACCTGTGTTGAAGCTCTCCTCGGTGAAAAAAATCTTTCTTTAAATCTCATGTACTCTGACGTTTCAATAACTGGGTATCTTGGTCTTCGAAATTCCATGATTTTAAGGGCAGGACTGCTCTAAACACGTCAAAATGTCCACCAATCAACGAATTGCAGGTGAAATTGTTAGGGAAAATGTGCTTATCTTTTTAGTTTCCATGAAGTGTACATGGGCCTTCTACATGTTGCTTTGCTTTCAAAGCCCATTGATGAAAGCAGGGTAGACAACGACATCAAGAAAATGTAGTTTTCTTCCATTTCAGCCCATATCTTGAAAGTTGGTCATATATATCCTTTCTTAAAATTCCCATCAATTAGTTCAGGAGGCATATATGTATTCAATTTCTTGGAAATACTTGCCATTAAAATATTCCAAATACGATTATTTGGAGTAAGACCTTCATTCCTCAATGCTTCAAGAATCGTTGTAGCTTCTGCAATGTTTTCTTGCTTACAAAGACCATATATTAATGTAGTATAAATAATTACATATGGGTTGTAAAAAAATATCTCACCAATTTATCAATGAACTCAAGTCTCCATGGTTTCCTCCCTCTGCAAGTTTGAAGGTCCTATCAAATCTGAGGCAAGGACATAAGCGGGAAATGAAGTCAGTAGGCTTAAGGGAAAGTCTAGGACAAAATTTGGTGTAGATTTCTTGTTGTCTTAGGCTGCTGGTGCAAATATAAGTAAGGATGTTTTTGTGAATATTTTGATATGGTTTGGATCTCTGTTCAATACCACAAAAAAAGCTGCGGCCACTCAGATTGTTAGCACACGTAAACAAGGGTGTTTTCTAGTGCTAATGTGGACATAATCTTGATGGTTTTATCTGAGAGTGTCCAAGGCCTATAAAATGAAAATCTTGGTCTCCCAGGAAACATAAGATAGAAGGAAGTACAGTTCTGGAGTTTATGTAATCTCAATAGTGAGATTAGAAGTCGCCCTATGAAGATTACTCAAATCTCAAAGGTCTTCATCTTTGAAAGAAGAAGTTGCAGTCATAAAATAACCTACATTCAGCACCTGGTCAATCATTTAATAAGCCAACCTTGTAATATCTAGTCTGAACATATATATTCTCCATGTCTGGTAAGTACAACTACAATTTCTAGTCTTAAACTGTGTAAGGATATTTTGAGCATAAGACTGTACATGGTCTTAAAGGTGAAGTCAGGGCTACTCTTCAAAATTCCAATCGATCAAGTAAAGGCTAGAAAGGAAAAAGACTAGTCCTTCCATAGTTTTGAGCACAATTACTTAATTCAGACCCCTGTCACAAAGGAAGAGAAATCAAGACTCCTATCCCATTTCTATGCTCAACTCATATATACTCATAGCCTAAAATTCAGTTGAGCCGACCTATAAAAAGTGGTTGAAGCATTAAGGCTCATAATTATGGTATGGATTAGCCCTTAATAAGGACAATATTCTGGATCATTCCATATTTTAAATGAGCAAGAGAAATTGTGAATATGTGGGCTCTTTATCACAGCAGGGCTTGAATACTTGATTGGAGAAATACACACTATTTGATCTACAAATCTTGGTCCATAATTGCGATCCAAATTTCTGAAGCATGCGTCACCAGGTATGTGTCTAAAATTAAAGTTTCTGGTTGAAGAATAAAATTTTGTCCTGAGATTTTTGTGACTACACTAAGAAAGCACATGAAGGCAGTGTCACAATAAGCCCAAAATATTGTGACAGTCTGGTTAGTCAAGTTTTTATAATTCTTATAGTTGCAGTCACCATTTTATTTCAAACTCTCCCATCTCACAGTCCCGAGCTTGAATCTCTTGCAATCGAGACCAGATTTCAGTACATGAATGTTTCATTATGGTATGATATATTGAAGCTTCCTACGAAAATAATCAAATATGAAAGGGTAATTCAAATATTGGAATTATGTAATCAAGGCCAATTCAAAGGCAATAAAATTCTGAGTGTATTGCCAACAATGGTGAAATGCGGGACAGTGGAAAAGATACCTTAAATGATAGTTTTGGCACTTATGCCATGCTTCTATAGTTAAGTAGAGATGTGTGCATTAACTCCTGAAAGGACAAGTCTGGACTTTGGAGTGTTGCCCTATCATCATCTTGAGGGGGGTTTGTTGGTATCATCATGAAATACCCAGTTATGATGATAGTGGAAGATATTGTTCTAAAGTGAATCTCTAGTTTGTCACTTCAAGTTATTCAGAATATAATCATAAGGAATTTCCTGAGTATAATACATCTATGTCCTGGAAGATATAATTGGAAGTAGAACAGCTTGACTCCTCAGTGATATTTTCAAGCACTCTCTCAGTATCAAAAGAAATATTGCCTAACATCTCTAAATCTTACAATGACTGAATTATGTGCATCAATCTCCATGATACAATATGGCCTATCAGTCAGCTATGACTTTGTTGCATTGTTCCTGTGTGCACAAGCTATTACAGTACCTTTGACCTTGTCATATTGGATAAGAGATGAAGTACATTTGGAAATTTCATTCTTAAATATCAGTTACAAGGTCTTGGCATCCCATTGCTGGCCTTTGATCATGAAGTACAGAGGCGGATGTGATGGAAAAGACACATGGGAAGATTTCTAGTCAAAGATGGGGATGTACATCTTGATTGCAATAATTCAATCCATGATAGCAAGGAAGAACCTCACCATCTAGTGGATGAATCTATATCCTAGTCTATGGATGAATTCAAAGGAAAAATTGGATCAATAAAGGGATATTTGCTACAACAACTTATGTCTGAGCTAGCACCATTTTTATTATCTCCGTAACAATAGTTAACCATGACTGCAGTACCCCTGTTCTCTCTGTATGCTTGAACCTGAGCAGTAGTTGATGTCAGATTTCCTTTGGCCCTTCCCAGCCCAATCAAAGAAATCTTTGTTAGGATATTCAGAGGGAGCTATGATTTAGAGGGAGTTGATTTCTCCCTTAACTTAAAAGTTTGATGTGATGGAGAAGTTGTTGGTCTGCATCCTTGGTGTTCTTGATAAACATCATATCAGTCATATGTCTCGCTATGAAGTCTCTGAGTCAATATACGGAAGAACCCCATATTTTGAATAGCCACTTATTGAGATATCTTTGAAATATAAGATTCCTTGAATATTCTGAAGCCGGCTCGGTTGGAAATGTGATGGATGGAAAGAGCACATCTAGTGCTATACCTCTTGATTTGGTTTCTCTGGAAGCATTATTGAGGCTGAATGTATATAGCAGCAAGTATGGCTTATTATGAAACCAGTTTGTTGAGAAGCTCTTCCATAAGCCATTTGTGCACATGATGGAAATCACTGTTGTATATTGCAATAATGAAAGTAGGATTCACCTTTCAGAGAATCCATGACCGGCTACAGGTACCACTTTATTTATAATATGGTACAGTCAAGCTCCATCATTTCAGGATGGATGTGCAGGTTACCGACATCCTCTCAAAGCCTCTTGGTAAGGTTAAAATTTATCCTCATTCAGAAACAGGTTGGGAGTCGTGGAAAGTCCCTTCTATGATGGTCACAGTTGAAGACTAAGCTCTGGGAGCTCGTGGGGGCTTGGGGTATTTATTGAGCTATGAGCCACTTTTCTTGAATGAAGAGACTTGTATCTTCACACCATGGATCTTGAGTAAAGCAAACATGCTGTTGCAGTTTGAGACAATTTACATACCATTTGAGCATGAAATTTAAAGCAAACCTCAAGTGTTGGATTTTGTGTAAAAATCAGTACCTGCAAATTGTTTGTGAATTCTTCCATGTTGGAAATACATTAAAAGTAATTTAAATTACTACTAATACCTTGGTTATTCCATGTCCATTAATCCCATCTTCAGCTGCATCAACATGATCATTGATTTGTGAATATTCTCCTAGTTGGCATCTATCTTCTTGTCTATCAACATCACACGGATCAATTTTTTGTTCTTCTCTCTGAGAATTTTCCCATGGCTGTATGGTCACTGCAAATAAATGCAGATGACTCTTTCTTAAAATCTAAAGGATGTTCATTCACCAATAAAATACCTATCTCTCTTAAACATAATAGTGGTTGCATAATTTCTCTTCTCCTCATAATAGACAAGACAGAAAGCAGATAACCAGAAATAAAAATCAACAGTGTGCCTTGTGTAACGTTATTGTTCTTATGCTCAAGACCTCATTTTAGCTCATTTATAAGAGCATCAAAGTATAAATATTCAAAACTCATCATAGAGAGGTCGTCCTCTAATAAATGCTCTAAAGCAGCCACTGTTCCAACAGCGTGAGAAATCATAGGCTTCGAAGCGCTTAATAGTAAATACAGAATCCAATAAAGGCACATCACAATAGGAACAGATACAAAAAGGTAGCAACAACTTAATCACCCTTGGTATTTTGGGCATAATAGCTTCATTATGTTCCACAATGATTACTTCTAGTATCTGCAATATGATGCACTTCACATTAGAAGCTACAACACCTTTCAGCATGCCACAACTCGCATCAGTCATTACATTTTGATATTTATCTACATCCAGGAATGGGGTGGAACACAACTCTGAAAACCAAAAATATATCTAGAATAGAACTAGGTGGAGATGCTTTTAAATGGGAGCAGATAACCTCTAGCATCACTTTTTCCTATGTGAAAAAATGATTTCTTAAGTTTGGAAAGAGAATGTCTAGCTCAGGGTAAAGAGCATGGGAAAATCCATCACTATCCACTTGATCTAAATGATCACTTTTCTTAGCAGGTTTCTCATATTTATGTTTGTTGGATTCCAAAAGGGAGGCCTCTTGTAATTCTTCATTCTCATTCCACTTACATTTGTTGAAGGATGTGAGTTCATCAGAGAAAATAAACAGTAAGCTTGTCATTTGATGCATATCTTGTGCAAGGAGGAGCCCTCTCTTATGGTGTTCCTTTGCATAGCAAGCCAATGCCATCCAACCTATGTATTTTTATCAGAGAAAACAAACAATAATATTTTCATTTGCTGCATATCTTGCGCAAGAAGGAGCCCTCTCTTCTAGTGTTCCTTTACATAGCAAGCCAATGCCATCCAACCTATGTATCTAACCAAAGAAAATGAAGAGGTTGAAAATTTTGATATTATGTCCATCCATGAGGAGGCAGGAATCAAGTTTATAAACTAAAAGCCCTCTTTCCTACCATACTCATCATCCTCCTCCATGATGCCACTACCACTAGCTGTAGAAACTATAATTTGAAGAAGTGTCCACCGTCGCCTATCTCCAAGTATTTTTCTAGGTTTTATTGGATGACTAAAATCCTTTTGCTGATAATGGAGAGAGAAAAGAAATGTATTGAGACGCTCTGCAGCATGTTATATTGTTCCCTCTGTAACTGATGAATCAGAAAAACATAGAGTAGACCCTAATGCTGGCATAAAAGTGTAACAGCATCCATAGACTCTGTATCATCGGGAAAATTTCTAAAACCATTTGGCCTTTCTTCAAAATCACAACTTACTGCTTTCTCATATATGACCTCTCGTTCAAAATACTAGACTGCATTTTGTTGTCCCATTCTGCTGCTTGCATAAGAATGTCAATTACAGTTTTGTCTCTCTTTTCTTTGAGATTGCCTATCATTTCCACTTTTGGATTTTTATTACTTAAAAATAGCTCATCAACCATCTTCCTACGCGTGTGAAGATTTGTGTTTACTGGCAGTTTTGTTGATATGATAGTCACTGTCATTGGCGTTCATCATGAAATATGGATTCAGGTGACATTCGACTGCCAAAATCCTTGCATCGATTGCAACTTCATGACTCTCCAAGTTCATTTCAGATTGTTGATGCAATTCCTCTGCGAAATGGTGAAAATCCAAGGCCCATAGTTCACAGTCTTGATAACTCACAAGCTGTTAGAAAATTATATATTATGGAGCAATGCAACACATAAAATATGCGGAAAATAAAAGCACACAAAACACATAAAACTAGAGAGACACAGATATACGTGGTTCACCCAGTTTGGGCTACGTCCACCCCGAACAGCTAGTCCTTCCTTTCTATTATCCAGCAAAAATGAAGAGACAAAACCTACAGCAGATCCGCTGTAATATCCTCTGTTCACTTTCACAGTCTCCCTCTCTATTTCTCGCTCCGAGAATACACACATAATGCACACCCACAATAAAATGCCCTCATATATACAAGGGGGTTTCCTTCTAGGGCAAAAAACCCTAATCTAAACATAACTTTTACTGTCAGATCATTTGCCTAATGAACGGCCCAAATTGACTAGAAATTACTATACTTTTACAAGGAAATTTTACATCTGTTTTTAGCTTCGGGGGCGCTGCCCCCGAACCCCCGCCAGGGGGGGGCTCTGAAAAGCGCTGCCGCCCCCCTTGGACCCCCCACGACAGTGATTAATTACGGGCGGCATTGCCGCCCCTTTTAAGGTACAGGGGTCTAATGCTGTGATACAAAGTAAACAAGATAATCAGGCTCCACACCCAACAATCTCCCACTTGGAGACTGATTGTAGCAACTCCACCGTTGCTTCATTTGTTGGACAATGACTCCTCTTTGAACCTGGCTATTCCTCATCTTCATCGTCATCCTTGAAGACCAATTGAAACTGAGCACATTCTCAGTTTCTCCCTGGTTACAACTTTTGTTAGCATATCTGCAGGATTCTGGCTAGTGTGTATCTTTTCCAGCTTCAACTCTCCATCTTCCAATACTGACCGTATGAAAAGGTACTTGAGATGTATGTGTTTAGTCCTGGAATGAAATGCTGAGTTCTTTGCAAGATGAATAACACTTTGGCTATCACTGTATAGTGTGCCCATATCATGCTTCTTACCCAATTCATCCATAAACCTTTGTAACCAAATCATTTCTTTACTAGCCTCTGTAGCAGCAACATACTCTGCTTCTATTGTTGAAAGTGCAACAACACTTTGGATTTTTGAAACGAAACTAACAACTTTTCCACCTACAGTAAATACATAACCTGCAGTGCTCCTCATGTTATCTCTGTCACCTCCCATATCTGCATCAACATATCCCTGTAGAGCAATGTTTGAACCACCAAAGCATAATGCTTGATTTGTGGTACCTCTCAAATATCTGAGAATCCATTTTACTGCCATCCAATGTTCTTTTCCTGGATTGTTCATGTACCCGCTTACAACTCCCACTGCATGTGCAATATCAGGCCTTGTGCAGACCATTGCATACATTAAGCTTCCAACTGCTGATGCATATGGAACTTTAGACATATAATCCATGTCTTCTTGGGTCTTTGGGCACATCTCCTTACTAAGTTTGAAATGGCTAGCAAAATGTGTACTAACTGGTTTTGCATTCTGCATATTAAATATTTTCAACACCTTTTCTATGTACTCATTCTGAGACAGTGTTAATTTGCGATTTTTTCTGTCTCTAGTTATCCTCATACCAAGGATTTGTTTTGCAGCTCCCAAATCCTTCATTGCAAATGAATTTGCCAATTTTATTTTGAGCACATTTATTTCCTGCATGTTAGATCCTGCAACAAGCATGTCATCTACATACAATAACAATATAATATAGCCGCCATCATTTTGCCTTTTTAGATAAACACAATGATCAGAGTGACATCTAGTATAACCTTGTTCAGACATAAACTTGTCAAATTTTAGATACCACTACCTTGGAGCCTATTTTAAGCCATACAAGCTCTTCTTTAACCTGCACACCAATTTTTCTTTCCCTTTTACCTCATATCCTTCTGGTTGATGCATATATATCTCTTCCTCCAAATCTCCATGAAGAAATGCTGTCTTTACATCTAACGGTTCAAGATGTAAATCTTCCACTGCTACAAGACATAAAATAGTTCTGATTGAATTCATTTTAACAACAGGAGAAAATATTTCATCAAAATCAATACCTTTCTTCTGTGCAAACCCCTTCACCACAAGTCTAGCTTTGTACCTCTGTTTTCCTCCATCTTCTTCCTTCACCCTGTAAACCCATTTATTCTGCAATGTTGTTTTACCTGTAGGCAACTTGACTAAGTCCCAAGTTTGGTTATGCATTAAGGAGTCCATCTCTTCATCCATGGCTAGCTCCCACTTCTTCCTACTTTCAACCTGCATTGCTTCTTCATAACATTCAGGTTCACCAGAATCAGTCAACAATAAATAATATAATGAAGGAGAGTATCGTTTAGGGGGTCTACTTATCCTGGTAGATCTTCTAACACCACTTTCAGGTGTTTGAGGTGCCTGTTGTTGTTGTGGTGGTTGCTGCTGCTGTGGTTGTTGATTATTATTATTTTCAGGCACCTTTACTTTTTTAGTTATCTCATCAAGAACTGTGTATTCCTTGCTTTCTTTTTCCTGTTTCTTTTCCTGCAACTGATTCTTATACAAGACCTTTTCATTGAATATTACATCTCTGCTCCTATTGATTTTGTGATTTTCATAATCATATAAGCGATAACCAAAATCATTAACACCATATCCAATAAAGGTACATTTCTTTGATTTTGCCTCAAGCTTTGTTCTATTTTCTTTATTAATATGGACAAAGGCCTCACAACCAAAAGGCTTTAAAAAAGAGTAGTTTACCTTTTTACCTGTCCATGCTTCCTTTGGAATACCACCATCCAAGGAACTTGAAGGCCCTCTGTTTATTAGATAAACAGTAGTATCTACAGCATCTGCCCAAAATTGTAAAGGAAATCCTGCATGCAATCTCATGCACCTTGCACGCTCCATGATTGTTATGTTCATCCTTTCTGACACACCATTTTCTTGTGGTGTTCTTGGAACTGTCTTCTCTCTGCGAATTCCATGCTCTGAACAGTACCTATCAAACTCTTTACTGCAATACTCACCTCCATTGTCTGATCTGAGACACTTCAACTTCTTTCCTGTCTCAATCTCAACCAAAGCTTTCCATTTCTTGAAAGTATCAAATACATCAGATTTATTCTGAATACAATAAATCCATGTCTTTCTAGTTGCATCATCAATAAAAGTAACATAATAACGAGAGCCACCGAGAGATGATACCTGATCAGGTCCCCATACATTTGTATGGACAAGCTCCAATTTTTCGCTCTTCTTTTCTTTCCCAACTCTGAGAAATCTGACTCTTTTCTGTTTTCCATAAATGCAATTCTCACATAAATCCAAATCAACATTCTTCAAACCTGGCAAAAAATTTCTTGAGTGAAGAATCTTCATTCCCTTCTCACTCATGTGTCCGAGCCTATGATGCCATAATGCCGCATCTGCTCCTTTGGAAGTTAAATCATTAACAGAGTTAGAAATACCATTGCATAAATACAATGTACCAACCTTTTCACCTTTTGTTATTACCAGCGCTCCATTGGTGACCTTCCAAGTTTTCTCTATGAAATTTGTCACACAACCTTCACTGCCTAACTGCCCTGTTGAAATCAGATTTTTCTTCAGATCTGGAACATGCCTTACCTCCTTTAGTAGCCATTGGTTTCCATTCTGTTGTTTTACAAGAACTTTACCCATTCCAACAATTTTACAGGTCTTATCATCACCCAAACGAACTTGTCCAAAATCTCCTTGAACATAGTCATGAAAAATATTTCTTATCAGGTGTGGCATGGAATGAAGCCCCTGAATCTACAACCCAAGAATCAATAACATTTTCGAAAGAAAGAATCAAAGCATCTTGTAACACATCACCTGTCACATTTGCTTCATGATTGTTTTCTTGCTGTGTGTCTCCTTCTTTTCCCTTCCGAGATCTACAGTATTTCTTTAGGTGTCCTTTCTTTCCGCAATTTCAGCACACTATTCCTGATCTGGACTTGGATCTGCCTTTCCTTGATTTACTGCGATATCCCAAGCTCTTTCCTCTTGTTGAGTCCCAAATTTGCATCTTTTCCATACACTTTTCCATACCTTTTTCACTCTCCTAAACCTCCCAAATTGTCAATATCATGTGCAAAAGAGCATTTAACATGGTTTTTAATTATATTTTTGTGTTTGCTATTTGATCTAGATTTGTTCATTCGGTAACGAATCTTGCCACTTTCGCCATTTCTTTTCTTTTTCCGCGGCTATTAAGAGACCATTACATGCTCTGAGTGTCTACAAAGGAAGCAGCCACATGGGCGGGTCGGGAATGACGTGGACATGGTTCGTGTCCTATTGGTTCAAGCAAACTCGTCCAAAGAAGCCGCGGTCAAAGGCGTCCACATGGAAGTCAACCATGGGTTTCATTGAGCACCGGAACTACGTTTCGTGGCTTTGTCTGTGCAACGGCCGTTTCTAAACTGCGGAGGATAAATCGACATGTTTGTCAGAGTTCTAGAGTCGAATTCAAGCATCCACCTTCCGTAGATTCACTTTCCAACACGGCCATACTCCTATATCCGTGGACGTAGTGGTCTACGTGCTCTCTGCCAGCATGAACTTTAGGAGACAGTTACAGTTTGTTGTTATATATAGTGCGTTTGCATACGCATATAAAGTTAGTTGATAGTTGATGTTAGTGAATGTAGTCACTGTTATATTTTAGTCTGCTCTGTAGTGATTACGCTGCACTTGTGCCGTAACATTACCATTCTGTAATGAACTGCTTTTTAATATGAGAAGACTCCGTTTTTCAACTTAATTCGTGTTTGAGGACCGTTACCAAGGAAATTTGTGAATAGGGCCTACTTTCCGGCTAATATTTTGTGTATTAGTGTATATTTCTCATTTCATTTCTTTAAAAATCATTGTATTATAATCCATTCATATGTTCATACTTTGCAGTTGTTTCATTTCTGTTTATAAACTTCCATAATTTCCATTTCATTTCTGTTTTTCATGTTTTATGATTGTTAACCACTGATCAGTGTTTATGTTTTTCAGGTTTTAGGTAGGCAGCCTGGGCATTTTCATAGCTTTTTGACTAATGACATGGAACTAACATTGTTCTGCTTCTAGTTTTCTTTTCATAGCTTTTGTTTAATTTCAGTATTGTTTGTTCATTTCAGTTTTGTTTATCTGCTTCAGTAGTTAAAATTTAGATATACTAATCTGCTCATAGCATCTTCAGTTGCCTCCGAAAGCCACAACTGGACTGATGGTGAGGGATTGCATTATGAAATGTGTAGTTTAGTATTAGTTTCTTTTCACCACAAATTTAAATATATTAAAAATTTCGCTCATAGCATCTTCGATTTGCCTCCCAAGCCACGAGTTTGGGCCGATGGTGAGGGATTGCATTATGGAATGTGTAGTTTAATATTAGTTTCTTTTACGCAAATTTAGATATATTAAATCATGCATGACAGTACACCTTACCACTCCAGAAAGCCCTTGTTGGAGCGTGGTGAGGGATTGAATCATGAGTGTATGGTTTAGTATTAGTTTACTTTCTGCAAATTAAATATCAGTTACACAAGTTGTTTATGATTACTTCCGAAAATCATAGCTGGTCTACTGATGAAGGGTCAGAAAATGAATTGATGTAATCTGATTTAGATTTATTTTGTTGCAATTTTGAATTTCCTTAAGCATAGTTTCTTTTGTGTTTAGTCGGCAGCAACAATAGTTTGGTTTTCATGTTCACTAGTTTATTGTTTTGATTCATTAGATTAGCAGCACCTTTTGTACACTTTTACTTCTTTCAAGTCTTGTCATTGTAAATTTCAAATTGCTTTTTAAAGTTACAAGTTGGTAAATCATTATAGGGGATATCACTTCCTTGAACAAATACAACCAAACTTGTTTTCATTTTAGAATTTCCATTTCACCTTAGAAAAACCAAAAACGACAAAAAGTTAAGAAATAGGTTATCTTGCACATATAGTGCGTCGCACTTCATCAGCTTACGATTCCTGGATTGACAAATTAAATGCAGCAATTTAGGACACACTAAATTGACCAAATATTTTGGCGCCGTTGCCGGGGAAGTGTAACTAGGTAGCCAATTTCTTAAAAAAAACATAAAATCATAAAAGAAGGGAAAACTTGATAACTTCTTGAAGTATGCTCTCCTCTTGCACCTAGTGTGATCTGGAGGATCAGAAAAGAGAGTTATTGGTTTAGTAATTTCTTAAATATGCTCTCTTCTTGCACCTAGTGTGATCTGGAAGATCAGAAAGAGAATTATTAGCCCAACTTTTTAAAAAATAAAAAAAATGACATGCATAGAGCAAGAGATTCTAGGGGAAGTTTTATAGCTAAAGCCAAGAGTTCGATTTTCATAACTCCATCTTCTTCAAGGCATAGACCAGATTCACCACCATCTACCCCTAGCCTTAAGATTTTTGGAAGTCAAGGAACGGTTGAATTAGAGGATTCTCCTATACCACCTACTAAAACCCACTTAGAAAACAAAGAGACTTTCTCTCATCCTTCCTTGGTAGAAGAACTAGAGGACTATAAGGACTCTAAAGAAACTATCATGGCAGAGGAAGTAATAAATAGAGGTGGAGGTAGAAGAGGAGGAGATAATGGAGATAACGATGGTGAAGGAAATGATGGTAGAAATAGGGACAATTTTCTTGGATTCCCTATAGTTGATGAGGAAACTCATGCAACAATGAAAAATATCTCACCATCTGTTCTCCCTAACTTTTATGGATTGCGAAGTGAGGATCCTGAAACATTTCTATTTGAGTTTGAAGTTGTGTGCCGAACTTATGACTATATGGAAGATTCTCAAAAACTCAAACTGTTTCCTTCAACATTGAAGGGATCTGCTTTGAAATGGTTCATGGGATTAGCCACTCAATCTATCGGGACTTGGAATGAAATGAAACAAACATTTTTGGATAGATACTTGGACTATTGTATGCCCACCAATCACAAGGATGAGGTATTCAAAATGATGCAAAAAGAAGATGAAAATTTGGAAGACTTAATTGAAAGATTTCAATACAACTTGAAAAAAGCAAAGATGAGCAACTTAGATAATGAAACCTTGAAAGCCCTCCTATTAAAAGCCATTAGAGATGAATGGATAGACATTTTAAACATGATGGGGAAAGGAGACATTTCTCAACTTCCATTTCGTGATATAACATAACTATGTATCCATCTCTCAAGGGGAAAATCTAAAACAGGAAAAGGGCCTAGGGATTCTTCTCTTATTAGGGCTAGCAAATCTGCAACTGAATCAGTAAGTAGGGCAGAGATTGGTAACATGCTTGATGAGTTTAAAACTGATATCTTAGGGAGCCTTAGTGAACAACTAGACACCCTTAAAATCCAAAACAAGCAGAAAGCAGAAACAGATGCTTTAGCCATATTTTGTCCGAAATGTAGGAAGAAACATGCTTTAAGGGAATTTCCCTTGGATGCAAAAGTTGTAGAAACATGTATGATTTGCTCAGAAAATCATGAGATCAAGGATTGTCCTTCAATTCCTGGACTCAAAGCTGTTTTTCAAGAAGATCCAAATTCGGTAGAATCTCTCTGTTTTGTCGCAAGGAGACCTTGGCAGGGACAAAAATCTCAAGGGTTTAACAACCCTATGAATCTTCAAACCCAACCAAATTGGAATCCTTGGCAAAAACCTTGGCCCCAACATCAAAATTCATATCAGCCATGGGTACAAGGGATGCAAAATCCTTATGGGAGATTTGCTCAATTTTATCAATATCCTCCATCTTTTCAAAATCAACAAGCTCCACAATTTCCAAGCCCAAATCCACAACTTTCATTACCATTTCCACAACAACAACCTTCTCAACAAAATAAAAATCCTCAACTCATGCTCCCATACCAACAGAAGACAAATCAACTTCCAGCTCAGCCATTGCCAAATCCTAACAATAAGAATCCTCAAACTACTTATATGGTAGAAGGACAACAATTTCCTACCTATATGATTGTTCCTTTCAACGATGTACAACTCAGATCTGGTAGAGTTTTAGAAAAACCTTCTATAGATATTCAAGAGCAAGATACCTCTGAAGAGGACTCTCTTCAAGTCAATAAGGGTTTTGAGGAAGAATCTCTTCAAAATTCAAAAATTCAAAAAGAAAAAGAAGAGCTAACATCCACAACTCCTATAGTTGAGCAACCTGTATCTTCATCTACACCTCCTTTTCCGGAAAGACTACAAATTGATAAGGGGGTGGAAAAACAAATCTTGTTGCCTAACTATGACTTTCTAGATGAATTGAAGAATGTTTTTATCAAGATTCCATTGCTACAAGCCATTCGATAAATTCCTATTCTAGCAAAAACCATAAAGGAGTTGAGTTTCAAAAGACCAGGAAGGAAGCTAAAGGACACAAGAAGAATCCACCTGGTAGGAAAGATTGCAGACATTATGATGGGAAAAATTACCATGCAGAAGTATGTAGATCCGGGAAGTCCAATTGTCAAGACACATATAAATGGGATAGAAATTCCAAACACATTGATTGACTTAGGGGCTGCTATCAACATTATGAGTAGACAGACTATGGAGCAGTTAAAACTTCCTAACCTTCTTTTTACACCTACTTTATTGCAACTTGCAGATCGATCGGTTATTAAACCAGATGGTGTATTAGAAGATATTTCAGTCTCCTTAGATTCTTGGGAATATCCATTAGACTTTATGATTTTGACTCCCAAAAGTAATCTAGGAGGACATCCACTTATCTTAGGAAGACCTTGGCTAGCCACAGCTGATGCTTTTATTAGTTGTAGATCTGGGGACATGTACATTTCTAATGGTAATTCGACAAAGAAATTCAATTTGTATTCTCCAGCAAGAGCAATCACAGAAGTAGGAGACAATGAATGGGTTGATGATGAGGACACTATACAACCTGTCTTTACCATTTCTGAAATCAGTGAGGATAGTCAAATTCCGAACACATTAGAAAATTTTGAGATATCTTCAGAATATGACCCCACACAATTTCAGTTGGAATCTGACATAGAATATTTATCATCAAGACAAATGTCTCTTTACTCTATGGAAGAATTTGGTAATTCTGCTATTGAGATTTTTCCAGAAAAAACATTGAATATCAGCAAACATTTGGAGAAGTCACAACAAGAAGAACTAACCAGAATCTTGCAAAAACATTCTACTGCATTTGCATGGGAGTATACTGACATGAAGGGTATTGATCCTAAGACTTGCATCCATCATATCTATATTGAGGAAAATAGTAGACCAATCAAACAACCTCAAAGAAGGATGAATCCAAATCTTAGGGAGATAGTGAAAGAAGAGCTCCAAAAACTTCTCAATGTAAACTTCATTTATCCAATTTCGGATAGCCGATGGGTTTCTCCTTTGGTTATAGTACCTAAAAAGAATGGTAAATGGAGGGTATGCATTGATTACAGGGAATTGAACAAAGCAACTTTGAAGGATCACTTTCCTTTGCCTTTTATCGATCAGGTATTAGATACATTAGCGGGTAAAAAGTACTTTTCATTTTTGGATGGTTTTAGTGGCTATAATCAAATTCAGGTAGCACCTGAAGATCAAGATAAGACCACATTTACTTGTCCATGGGGAACTTTTGCCTACCGAGTGCTTCCTTTTGGGTTATGTAATGCACCAGCAACATTCCAAAGAGGTGTACTAGGAATTTTTTTTGATCTAATCCATGATTGTGTAGAGGTTTATATGGATGATTTTATAGTTTATGGTAATTCATTTGAAGAAGCATTAGAAAATTTGGAAAAAGTTCTTATAAGATGTAAAGAAACAAACCTTTCATTAAGCCATGAAAAATTCTTTATGATGTTTACTGAAGGGATTGTTTTAGGACATCATATTTCAGGAGATGGGATTAAGGTTGATAGATCGAAAGTTGAAGTCATCTCCAAGTTACCTATTCCAAATTTTCAAAGAGATGTTAGAAGTTTTCTAGGATTTACTGGTTACTATAGAAGATTTATAGAAAACTTCACTAAAATTGCATCTCCACTCTTCAAATTACTTACAAAAGACTGTGAATTTAAATGGGATCCTGATTGTCGATCAACTTTTGAAACTTTGAAAACAAGAATATCTGAAGCACCTATCTTGAGAGGACCAAATTGGAAACTCCCTTTCCATATTTCTACGGATGCTTCAGATACAGCTCTAGGAGCTGTGTTGGGTCAAAAAGATTTAGTTCCTTATGCCATTTATTATACCAGTAAAAATTTGACTCCCACAGAGTTGAACTATACTGTGATTGAAAAAGAGTTTTTAGCTGTTGTTCATGCAATTAATAAGTTTAGACATTACATAACAGGCTATGAAACTTTTATTCATACTGACCATTCTGCAATTAGATATTTAATGAACAAACCTGTTACTAATGGCAGAGTGACAAGATGGCTTTACTTTTGCAAGAATTCAATATTACTGTGTTGGATAGACCAGGAAAACAGAATACAGTAGCTGATTTCTTGTCTAGGATTCAGAATACTAAAGAAGATTCTCCTGTAGAAGATAAGTTTCCTGATGAATATTTGTTTGGAGTAACTATTAAGACCCCTTGGTATGCAGATATTGCTAACTATTTGGTTACAGGGAAACTACCTTCACATTTATTTCCAAGAGAAAAACGAAAAATTATTCAGGAGAGTTCAAGATATTCATGGATTTCTAACGAATTGTTTAAAGCAGGGCCAGATCTTGTGATCAGAAGATGTGTCAGGGAAGATGAAATGCCTGATATTCTTAAGGCATGTCATGATGAACCATGCGGCGGACACTTTGCGGACAAAAGGACGGCCTATAAAATCCTTTCCTTGGGATATTATTGGCCTTCTCTCTTCAAAGATGCAAAGCAATATGTCAAAAGGTGTGACAGCTGCCAAAGAGTAGGGAAACCTACCCTTTCAAATGAAATGCCATTGCAAACACAGGTACTCATTGAACCCTTTGAAAAATGGGCTTTAGATTTCATTGGACCTATTAATCCACCATCTAAGCAAAGGAAGTATATATTGGTTTGTACTGATTATGTTACTAAATGGGTAGAAGCCAAAGCATTAGTATCTGCTACTGAAAATTCAGTTGTTCATTTTCTTTATGAGGATATTTTCACTCGCTTTGGTGTTCCAAGAGAAATTGTGACAGATCAGGGGAGCCAATTCACATCCAATTTGGTGGAGAAGTTGATGGAAGAATACAAAATCAAGCACAGAAGATCTACTCCTTACCATCCACAAGCAAATGGTCAAGTGGAGTCCACAAACAAGGTTCTTGAAAGTATCATCACCAAAACTGTTCATCTACATAGAAGAGATTGGGCAGAAAGGCTTCCAGAAGCCTTGTGGGCCTACAGAACTACATGGAGGAATACAACAGGACATTCTCCCTATGAACTTATTTATGGGAAAGAAGTCTTGCTCCCCATTGAGTTCCAAGTCAAGACCTTCAAGATAGCAGTTCAGTTGGGGATGGACTTATCAGAAGCCCAAAAGCATAGAATGGAGCGGTTGAATGAGCTAGATGAGATCAGACAAGAAGCAATTCTAAGAACTGATCTAGTTCAATATCAAAGAACTAAGTGGCATGACAAATATATCAAAGAGAAGAAGTTTCAAGAAGGAGATTGGGCATTGTTATTTGACTCCAAGTTTAAAGACTTTCAAGGGAAATTTGAGACTCATTGGCTTGGACCATATGAGATTGACAAGGTCTTTAACAATGGAGCTGTAAGAATCAAGACCATTGATGAGTTTCAAACTCCTCTTTTAGTGAATGGCCATAGATTGAAAGTTTATCATAAGCCACTCTCTAAAGAGGATTTTGTCAAGATGTTTCAAGAAAGTTCTGCAATCAGGCTGGTACAGAAGAATTCTTCTTCTCCACCAGCCTAGCTTTTGTTTTTCACTTTAAAAAAAAATAAATAAATAAAAAAAATGGTATAAGCCTGAAAACCAATCATTGATTGGCAGTGTTATGCAGAAAATATAGGGTGAAAATCAGGGACACCTGACACTCTCTATTTTCCAAAAAAAAAAAAATCTCTCTTTCATTTCATTTCATTTCACCACCCACTCCATTTCATTCCACTTCATTTCATTCCACTTCATTTCATTTCATTTCATTTCATTTCACTTCATTCCACTTCATTTCATCCATTCCATCAATAAAAATCTTTTTTATGACCATTTCCACCTGGTCATTTGTCATTTGTTCATTTCTATTCAACCAAGTAATAGCTGTGTCAGTTTCCGCAGCTGACATCTGTTTCCGCAGCTGACTCCAGTTTCCACAGCCAGAAGCAGATTCCGCAGCTACTACTCTGTTTTCAAAGAGAATGTACAGTCAGTTGTTATTTTCATAATTATGAAATAAAATGCAGGAGAGAGGATCAATGGAGTACTCAAGACACCAATGGAGATCAATCAGGGCAAAGATTCCAAAGGTATGAATAAAGTTTATTTCAAATAGTATTGAAAAACACATTTTTATATAGTTTCAAACCATGAGCTCTATCCATTGCGCGCAATGATTATATTGACAGTTCCGTAACCTTCCACGATCTCCATGTTATCCTCTTGCATTTATTCACAAACGGTTTCGTCATTAAACCCCGATTTTCACTTATGATCCAATATCCCACCGGTGATAATGAAGCTTATTTGATTTGACTTAGGACTCTTGCTGCCACATAAACTCATAACCGTTGATTGAAACGTGTTCATATTTAATTGCGCAGCCACCAAAATTCAAAACGTTGCCGAATGTGCTATACTTTGTTAACCTCTCTGTCGTGTCTCTGTCGTGTTTATGAAACCCCACTCTACTCATTCTCACTCCCTGTTTCACTCCATTTTGTTCCTTTTGCTCATTCTCACTCCTGTATATCTACCCACAGTCTTACTCCATTCCGTTTATAGTGCTCATTCCCATTTTATGATACATTCCCACAGTCATTGTGCTCGATCCTGTGTATTCCATCGTTCCATTTCCACTTAAACCCTCACGAAAGCAAATTTGTGAAGCACAGAGAAGTGAAATGGGAAAATTATTAAGGGCAAAGCCGGAAGGACCAAAGTTTATAGAGGGATATCCGCAAGCAAAAGAGATGTTGAAGAAAGCAAAATGGCTGCGTTTTATTCAGAAATTCAGAGGTTACCACAGAGAAGTTACGAAAGCATTTGCAAGGTCGTTTGATGGCTCGGAAGCAGAAATTGGAGACCTCAAGTTTTCGGTCAATGAAGCATCAATAGCAACAGCCACAGAACTTCTTCAGGAGGGAGAACGTTGGTTCAAAAATAAAAGCATCGGTGATGAGGCATGGAGAACAATCCTACGAAATCAAGGTATGGACATCACTGTTTTTAAAAGAGGAATCCCTGTGCATGCAATAAAAGAAGAATGGGCCACTTTACTGCTAATTGTTCAGAAATTCATTACATGTGAAGGCCGTTTTGGGTCTATGTACATGTACCATACCAGGCTATTGATGAATTTTATAGAAAACCAAACTCTCAATCTCCCTTATTTTCTATTCAATAGCTTGAAGAAAATGGCTGTGACTGTTCAAAAACACTTAGGAGATGTAGAGCCTCATCTTTATCACCACGGCCTTATAAAAATTTTGATTGAAAAGGAGCTAAAGGAAAGAAAAGATACATGGGAACAATTCCTAGTTAGAAACTTCTTTGAAGAACCTCAGGAAATTCCTGAAGGTAGTTCAATTAGAAGGAGTAGAAGAAAAAGAATGAATGTTGAAACCCAAATTACTCCTGCTAAGGAAATTCCCGCAGCTAGCACAGCAAAAAGAAGTAGGAGGAAAAGAACAATTGAGGAAATCCAAAACACTCCTACTATTTCTATGAAAAGAACTGATAGGGAAGAGAGATTGGTAAAAAGGAAGAAGAAGGAAATCAAAGCTAAGAAGCCAATAATACCAAAAGGGAAAGAAATTATTGAGGCTGTCCATAAAACTCCTTCTTCTGAAGAAGAAGATCATCAAATACTATCTGAAAGATTAGTTTATCTTCAAAAACAGTCATCTATATCCAAGAAGGCAGAGACAGGAAAACAAGAACAAAAGGACAGTATACCACAGCATGCGAGGAGAAGCAGCAGGCTTAAGGGAAAATTGAGAAAAACACAAATTAAGGGTCCTCATTTCATTGATTTGGGTGAGGAGACATCTGAACAGTCTCCAACTGACCATAGTCCATTTCAGTCAGTTAGTGAACCTGATTCCTTTCATTCTCAATCAGACAATGAGCATACTCCATCTTATTCTCAGCAAAATATTGATGTAAGCCCTCCTCGGCCAGATTTTGAACATAATTCTCCTTTACAGCATTTTGGGGACAGCCCAATGAAAATGACACCGGAAGTAGACCCCAAGCAGTAGGAGGTATATGACTATATAGAATCCTTGGAAAAGGCAGCCACAGGTCCAAGTACCTCTTCCATTCAGCCTCATACATTGCAGGATGATTTAGTTCAATCATTAAAACAGGAAATTTTTGAGTTGGAGCTTTTAAATCGGCACATCAAAAATGAAAATGAAAAATTGAAAGAACAAGGTAAACTGGACAAGATCATCCATGATAATACTATGTTACATTTGGGAATATGGCAAAAGAAAAATAAGAAATTGAAAAGGAAATGCCAGAGATTGAGCAGAGCACTTGTGAACATCAAATTTAGGTGCTTAATGAAGAAACCCAGAATGATGGCAGTACCAAAGAAGAAGAGAAGGGGATTGGATGTGTTGGCTGAAGTATCAAGGCACATGAACTGAACAAAGAGTATCAAAATTTTGGTTGCATGAGGACATGCAACACCTTCACAATGGGGGTATGTTGAGTCCCAAATTTGCATCTTTTCCATACACTTTTCCATACCTTTTTCACTCACCTAAACCTCCCAAATTGTCAATATCATGTGCAAAAGGGAATCTAACATGGTTTTTAATTATATTTTTGTGTTTTCTATTTGATCTAGATTTTGTTCATTCAGCTGCGGAATCTTGCCACTTTCCGCAGCTGCTGCAACTTTCCGCAGCTATTTTGTGAAACTCTATGCTACAGGTGTCTACAAGGGAAACGAGCCACATGGGCAGGTCAGGAATGGCGTGGACATGGTTCGTGTCCTATTGGTTCAAGCAAACTCATCCAAAGAAGCCGCGGTCAAAGGCGTCCACATGGAAGTCAACCATGGAGTTTCATGTCGGCCGGACTCTGTTTCGTGTCACATGAAGACCCATACGGCCGTTTCTAAGCCTGCGGAGGTTAAATCGACATCTGTACAGGGTTCTAGAGTCAAATTCAAGCATCCACCTTTCGTAGATCTACTTTCCAACACGGCCATACTCCTATATCCGTGGACGTAGTGGTCTACGTGCTCTTTACTAGCATGAACTTTAGGAAACAGTTATAGTTTGTTGTTATATATATTGCGTTTGCATACGCATATGAAGTTAGTCGATATTAGTGAATGTAGCCTCTGTTATCTTTTGATAAGTCTGCTCTGTAGTGATTACGCTGCACTTGTGCCGTAACATTACCATTCTGTAATGACTGCTTTTTAATATGAGAAGACTCTGTTTTTCAACTTAATTCGTATTTGAAGACCGTTGCCAAGGCTGTGTAGAGGGCCCCTGCTCAGCTAAGGTTTTGTGTATTAGTGTATATTTCTCATTTTGTTTCTTTAGAAATCATTGTATCATAATCCATTCATATGTTCATACTTTGCAGTTGTTTCATTTCTGTTTATACACTTCCATAATTTCCATTTCATTTTTGTCTTTCATGCTTTATGATTGTTAATCACTGATCAGTGTTTATGTTTTTCAGGTTTTAGATGGGCAGCCCAGGCATTTTTATAGCTTTTTGACTAATGACATGAAACTAACATTGTTCTGCTGCTAGTTTGCTTTCCATAGCTTTTGTTTAATTTCAGTCTTGCTTTGTTCATTTCAGTTTTGTTTTTCTGCTTCAATAGTTAAAATTTAGACATACTAATCTGCTCATAGCATCTTCAGTTGCCTCCGAAAGCCACAGCTGGACTGATGGTGAGGGACTGCATTATGAAATGTGTAGTTTAGTATTAGTTTCTTTTCTGCAAATTTAGATATATTAAGCTGCTCATAGCATCTTCAGTTGCCTCCGAAAGCCACAGCTGGACTGATGGTGAGGGACTGCATTATGAAATGTGTAGTTTAATATTAGTTTCTTTTCTGCAAATTTAGATATATTAAATCATGCATGACATCTTCGGTTGCCTCCGAAAGCCACAGCTTGACTGATGGTGAGGGATTGAATCATGAGTGTATGGTTTAGTATTAGTTTACTTTCTGCAAATTAAATATCAGTTACTCAAGTTGTTTATGATTACTTCCGAAAATCATAGCTGGACTAATGATGAAGGGTCAGAAGATAAATTGATGTAATCTGATTTAGATTTGTTTTGTTGCAATTTTGAATTTCCTTAAGCATAGTTTCTTTTGTGTTTAGTCGGCAGCAAGAATAGTTTGGTTTTCATGCTCACTAGTTCACTGTTTTGATTTATTAGATTAGCAGCACCTTTTCATTTCAGCAGTACACTTTTACTTTCTTTCAAGTCTTGTCATTGTAAATTTCAAATTGCTTTTTAAAGTTACAAGTTGGTAAATCATTATAGGGGATATCACTTCCTTGAACAAATATAACCAAACTTGTTTTCATTTTAGAATTTCCATTTCACCTTAGAAAAACCAAAAACGACAAAAACTTAAGAAATAGGTTATCTTGCACATATAGTGCGCCGCACTTCATCAGCTTACGATTCCCGGATTGACAAATTAAATGCAGCAATTTAGGACACACTAAATTGACCAAACAGTTGGCACAAGCTGAGTGCCCCAAAAATTATACACAACAATGTACAATATGCAATCGTCTAAAATAGTTTAAAACATGACCATTCGGCCAAAGTGTGCCACATGTCATATAAAAATAACAGATAAAGGAAAAATAGTATTATGCCCAAAACAAAGTCTCCCTTTGTCCAAAACTGCTTTGTCAAGCCCCTTATTGCAATCGTAGGCTTGCCTCTTACAAATCATATTATGAACTTTTT
This sequence comes from Pinus albicaulis, assembly GCA_034641835.2. Classification (NCBI taxonomy): domain Eukaryota; kingdom Viridiplantae; phylum Streptophyta; class Pinopsida; order Pinales; family Pinaceae; genus Pinus; species Pinus albicaulis. The sequence goes on along the minus strand of JAXQQM020085813.1, from coordinate 142,935 downwards.
CTAACACACTTCATCCTTAGCACACTTGAATTCACTGACACTCCCTGCCACACACTCTTAATTGTTCATTTCCATGAATTTTGACCTATTTCTCCCTTGTGATGCCTCGACACTCATTAACATGCATTAACATTGTCCAGAATGTGTTAGCACACCTTTTCATTCCTCGGCATGCCCTAACCCTCCCTAGTTATCATGCCCTCACAATGACCCTTACTTAATTTTCAACTTGTGAACCCAACTAATTCCTCGCTTGACTATAGGATCTTAACCAAGTTATGATTACTACAACTAGACTATGTTGTTGAATTGTGTAGCATGGGAGGTACTCCACAAGCATAGTGAGATGGGTTTGTGTGAGTTTTTCCACAAAGGGATTTGTGGGACAATAACCCAAGCGAAGGGGCTTTGGACCTAAGATGGGGTTTAAAATCTAAAAGAAAATTAAAAAGAAAAATAATATTTCCTAAGGTTTAAGTGGATAAAGTTCGTAAGTTATAGAGCATTCTTAAGAGACCTAGGTAGGAAAAGCTATTTAAGGAGGCCGTAACATGAAGACAAGAACATCAAGTGAGAAGGAGCTCATTTGATTAAGGAGACCAGGAGAGATGTAGTCCTAAAGTAGGTCGAGTTAGAGGGATAAGTAAGCGTTGCTAAAGGGAGGCAATGATCATCCACCAAGAGTAATATCATCATGAGAGGGTTCACAAGAGTGTCACATACCTTAATGGGTTCGAGATAGGAAGTAGGATGGCATATTGTTGGTTCTATTATGGCAGATCAAGCTCAAGAGAGGCGACTCATGAGAATTTAGGCATGTGATTTTAGTGGTGTTTCTGTGTGAAGGCAACATCAAATTTTGAAATAGTAGAGAGGGTTGAGACCCTACCTTGTGGTGGTCAGTAGGTTGCAAGGTTTGTGATAAAGACCAACACAAATGGAGGAGGGTCTGCACTGGAATTTAGGGCCATAATAGAAGTATTCACAGGTGTAATATTGACTAAGGTAACCGTAGTTTGAGGGTCGTAGAGATCTAAATTTTAGATCAAGATTAAGTCAAAGAAATTCCCAGAATCTATGGATCCATATGAGTTAGGTCGAGTCTCTTATGGAGGAAAGAGTTGTCCTTTTTTCTATGGGTGGATAGGGTATGTTGTAAAGAAATTATAATAGAAGTATAATTCCCTATTTAGGGAGGTTTCCTAGCATGTTCAATCCATAAGCTATGCCATTAAGACTATGACAAATCTGCATAAAAGAAGAGGGGTTGTGACCCTTATAGAGAGGTTTATCTCTGCAATATATACCACAAATTTGGAATATGGTTTGTAGAATTATGTGCGGAGATAGAAAATCCAAAGGAAGGTGGAACCTGAGTAGAAGATGGAGCAGAAGAAATGTGCCATATGAGGAATGGATTGACATGAAGAGGAGTTGATTTTGGTGGACTGTCCATAGAGTTTTAGACAGAGATCTGAAGCATCCTATAAAAATTTATTGAATGGACTATTAATGGATGATTTGTGGCCCTAGTTCAGTCATCTACAAATTGTTAGAAGGATGATAAGATGAGTAGTTCATATTTTTTCATATATTGGACAACAAATAAATTGGTACACAAGAATAGTGATTTTAAGAGGAATAATATCACTATTAGGTGGCATATTTGAAAAGCCCTAGACGAGGGCAATGTTGTGGGCACTAGATTAGTAAAATAATTGATTGTGGTTGGGAAAATTGGTGGCAGTCCAAGTACAATTGGAGGGTTGTTAGGTGAATGTCAAAGAAGAGCTCTAAGTCATGTACTTTTGAAGGAAAATAAGACTGGTAAAAGGGTAGGTGTATTGGGCCTAAGGACGTGTAGACTTTGAAGGACTAAAGTAGTAGTCAAGTGGGCTAGCCAACTAGCCCTGGTTCACTGTATTGTAGAGTATTGCAACATTGAGAAGAAGGGAATCCTCCATATCCCTAGACTTGTCATCTTGGATCAGTAGTATGGAAAAAGTGGGAAAACCAAAGAGTTGTTCTCAACGGAGTTGTGAAAAACTGATAAAAAAACCTAAGTGTTGCAAACCTTACAGGAAAAAAGAGGTAGATAGAGGGAAAAAATTTTTGAGCCGAGTTCAGTAAACTAAAGGAGTTGAGTTCATTGATAGAGGTAGATTGAGGAGTTGCGTAATGGGAGGCAAGAGGACCTTCCAGATGTGTTCAAGACATGTGGATTGAAAGGGCTATGTATGGCCACCATAAAAAAGTGGGTCAAGTGTTGTCTTGTTCAAGGTATATTGGTTGTCAAAGGACTAACACCAAGCCCTAGTTGTATTCCTTGTATCAGTGTGATTGTAAAGGGCCATGATCCCTGGTATGAGAGCTCTAGCTTATTCTATTATAGTTTGTAATTTAATGAAGAACAGTTTGAAAAAGTTAAAAAATTTCATGCGCACTAGTTGATTCCATGATGTGTGTAGATTTCGTTGTGCAAAGAAGATGTATTGTGGCACTCGAGTATGTTTGCATCAAAGATTCTAAGACCAAACCCAATTTCTCATGTGTCATGGAAATTCAACATATGCCTTTTTCATCTAAGAACTACATGTAACTCATCTTATACTACTCATGTCCAACCTCAACTGATCCCACTTAACAAGTTACCAAGACAAGGCTCATCACATCCAACTGTGGTCGTAAAACAACTAAGAAATAAAATTTACATCTTTACATGCCATAACACATGACATGTCTTAAATGCCTTAGCATTATGTGGCATGTGTTAGCATCCCCTACATTCCTTGACATGCTTTTACATTCCCTAACACACCCTAGCACTTCCTGACATGCCTTGGTAGTTTAACATACCTTGGTATTTCCTAGCATATAACCTTGTCATTCCCTCCTTAACACACCTAGAACTCATTGACACTCCCTATCACACACTCTTATTCGTTGATTTCCATGCATTTTGATCTAGTGCTTCCTTGTGTTTACCTGACACCCCCTAACACTCCCTAGCACGCATTGGCACACCCTAACACCTGGAACATCTTGGCATGTCGCCCTAGCACTCTAGCATTCCTTGGAACTACCTAGCATACCTTGTCATACTCTCCTTAGTACACCTAGAGCTCATTGAAACTCCCAGTCACAAACTCTTATTCATTTATTTCCATGCATTTTTACCTAGTGCTCCCTTGTGTTTCATAGCATTCCTTAACACTCCTTGACACGTGTTGGTACCCCCTAGCACCTAGGACATCTTGGAATGTCGCCCTGGCCTCTAGCATGCCTTAACACTACCTAGAATACCCTGTCACTCCCTCCTTATCACATCTGGAACTCACTAAAACTTCTAATCACAAACTATTATTTGTTCATTTCTATGCATTTTGACATAGTGCTCCCTTGTGTTTCCCTGACACTCCTAGTTAACACTTCCTTGCACACGTTGGCACATCTTGGCCGCATGCCGCCATAGCACTCTAACATTCCTTAGCATTGTCAAGCATGCCTTGTCACTCCTCCTTAGCACACTTGGAACTCGTTGAAACTCCTTTTCACACACTCTTATTCATTCATTTACATGTATTATGATATGGTGCTACCTTGTGTTTCTCGAACACTCCCTAACACTCCTCGGCACACATTGACACACCCTAGAACTTGGCACATCTTAGCATGCTTTCCTATCACTCTCTCATGCCTTGGAATTTCTTATCATACCTGTTCACTCCTAGAACTTGATATCGCTCCCTATCACACACTCTTATTCATACATTTCCATGCAATTGAAACTAATCCTCCGTTATGTTTCCCTAGAACACCCTAGCATGCGTTCGCACCAAACCCTAGCACCTAGCACATATTGGAAAGAATAACATGCCTTGGAAATTTATAGCATGTGTTATAAATTCCCGGGATTCCCAACACACCTTGGCACTCCCTAGTTGTCATTTCCTCATAGATAACCTTTCTTTTTTAGCGACTTGGGAACCCGACCAAGTCATTGAAAAATAGCGTTGTGTCTAGCACAAAGTATCCCTTTGTCTGAAACTGCTTCGTCCATACCCTTATCACAATCATAGGCTTTCCTCCTGCAAGTACTGTTATGAAATTATCCTAACACACTTCGTCCATGGGACACCTGGAATTCACTGACACTCCCTGAAAAAAACTCTTATTCATTCATTTCCATGCACTTTCAACTAGTTCTCCCTTGTGATGCCCTAACACTCCCAAACACTCATTTTCATGCATTAACACTAACTGGCATGCATTATTGCACCTTTTAATTCATTGGAATGCCCTGGCATCCCTTAACTGTCATGTCCTCATAACTACCCTTATTTCTTTTTAGACTTGGGAACCCAACCAAGTCGTGCCTCGACTACAACAACTTGACCAAGTTTCATTTACTACAACTAGACTATGCCTTCTTTGCCTACGAATGGCTTATAACTAATCTTAGGCTACTCATGGCCAATATTAACTCATCCCACTTAACGAGTTACCAAGTCAAGGCTCATGTCCAATCGTGGCCATAAAACAACTAAGCAACATAGTTTACATCTTGACATGCCATAACACCTGGAATGTCTAACAATTCATTGGTACTATGCGGCACGTGTTAGCATCCCCTGCATTCCTTAACATGCTTTGGAACTCCCTAACACACCCTACCAATCCAAGACATGCCCTAGAACTCTAGCATGCCTTGGCATTTCCTAGCACATAACCTCGTCATTCCCTCCTTATCACAGTTGGAACTCACTAACACTCCCTATCACACACTCTATATTCGTTCATTTCCATGCATTTTGAACTAGTTCTCCCTTATGTTTCCGTGGCACTCCTTAACACTCCTTCACACTCCTTGGTACACATTGGCACACCCTGACACTTGGCACATCTTGGCATGTCGCCCTGGAACTCTAGCATTCCTTGGCACTATCTAACATACATTGTCACTCCCTCCTTTTAGCACACCTATAATTTTCTAACAATCCATTTCACACACTCTTATTCATTCATTTCCATGCATTTTAAACTATTGCTCCCTTATTTTTCCCTGGCACTCCATAACACTCCCTGACATGCATTGGCACACCCTAAAACCTGGCACATCTTGGCATGTTTCCCTAACCTCTAGCATACCTTGTCACTCCCTCCTTAGCACACCTAGAACTCACTGTCACTTCCTATCACAATCCCTTAATTGTTCATTTGTGTGCATTATTTTCACCTAATGCTCCCTTTTATGTCCCTAGGACTCCTTAAAACTTCCCGTTATGTGTTGGCACACCCTGGCACCTAACACATATTGGCCACATGCCACTCTGACACACTAGTATGACTTAGCACTACCTATCATAACATGTCACTCCCTCCTTAGCACACCTGGAACTCGCTAACACTCCCTATCACATACTCTTATTCATTCATTTCCATGCATTTTTATATAGTTCTCCCTTATGTTTCCCTGGAACTTGCTAACACTCAACGCACATTGGCACTTGGAACATATTGGTATGCTTCCCTAGCACTCTAGCATGCCCTGGAAATATCAAGCATATCTTGTCACTCCCTCCTCAGCAAACCTGAAATTCCATAGCATGCCCTATAACTCCCTGGCACATATTGTCTCTTGGCACTTAGTGGCACTTGAAAATTCTTGGCATGTGTTTGGATGCCCCATAATTCCTTGGCATGTCTTAAGATAAAATTTATTTGAGATCAATTATTCACAATTAAGAGAGACGTAATAGAGGATGATTTAGCACTTAAGACACGCTAAAACTTGGCCCTTGGCATGTATTGGCACTATTGTTGGTATTCATAGCATGCCCCTCTTGAAAAGGTAAGGTCATGAATTATTAACCCTCATATGTGTTCATTTATTTGCATTTTAACTTGGTGTTCCCTTTTGTCGCCTGACACTCCTTGACACACGTTCGCATACCCTAACACTTGGCACATCTCGCCATGCCTTAACACATGTCATGTATTGGCATGTCTGGAATGCATTGGCATGCCTTGGCACTATCTGGCACATGTTATCATACCCTGACACTTCTTAAAATGCCATAGAATTCCCTAGCATGCCTTGTCACTCCCCCCTTCGCACGTCTGACACTCACTGACACTCCCCAACACACCCTCTTATTCATTCATTTCCTTTCATTTTCACTCGTTGATTTATGTTTGATGGGGTGCATGTCTAGAAAGAGTTCCTTTAAGAGAATACGAAAATGGTCACACCATTACTGACATAAGTAATTGCGAGATTCTACATCAATGACATTAGGAAACTACACATGAGATTTTAAGGATGACATTTTTAGGGTTTTTTTTTTTATGGTGTGGGAATTGTAAGAAGTGAGTGGTAAATATGGTGTGTGAATGCTTAGAATACCTTCTCACTCACTCCTTGGCATGACAAATAATAGTGATTACCACTCCCTTACACACCCTCATATTCATTCACTTCCATGCATTTTGACCTAATGCTCCCTTGTGTTGTCCTAGTACTCCCTAACACTCCTCAACATGCATTGACACTCTCTACTTTGCACTTTTCGACATTCCCTACCACTTCATAGCATGCATAACACTCCCTGACACACATTGGCACTTGGCAGATTTTAGCACTTGGAAAGTCTTACCATGTTTGACATGCATTGAGATGACTTGGTATGATTTGGCATGGTTTAATATTAAATTTATTTGAGATCAATTATTGGAAAGTATATGAGAATCAATAGAGGAATATTTGGTACATAGAATTCACTAACACTCTGAACTTGGCACTTGGCACCTAGTGTTTGTGTGCCTAACATGCCCCTCACAGAAAAGGTAAATTGATGACTTATTAAACCTCTTATGTGTTCATCTCCTTGTAGTTTAATTTTTTTCTCCGTTTTGTTTCCTTGACCGTCCCTGACACGCATTGTCACACCCTTTCACATATTGGCATGCCTTAACGCTTGGAACATCTTACATGCCTTCGCACTATTTGTCATATATTAGAATTCCCAAGGACGCCTTGGCAATCATGCCCTCAGAACTAGCCTTACTCGGGAACCTTACATTCCCTGGAACACCTTGGCACTCCATAGTTGTCATACCCCCATATATAGCCTTAACTTTTTTGCAACTTGGGAACCCAACCAAGTCATTAGAAAAACAATGTTGTGCCCAACCCAAAGTCTCCCTTTCACTGAAATTACTTTTTCCACACCTTATCACAACAAACATGGAGGCCCTCTCCACCCTCATGAGAGTGTGAGTATGATGAAAGGTGAAATTAAACTATCATCTAACCATTTCAGTAAGGTGAGTTAATGCTTCAAGAAGTGAGGAGGGGAGGTCAATCTAGTCAAGTCTCAATTCTTCTCATTTTCACAAGAATAAGGGTGTCGATGCTTTCTTATTTGGTCTAACATTTCAAGTGCGTGTGTGTGTTGGGGGGGGGGGGGGGGTTGAAGAAATAAGGAGAACCTTACCTTCAAGCTTCAAACTAAGGTGATACCATTACTTATTCATAATACTTATTGAGCCTTAGACTCATGACCCATTTACCTCGAAGTATGTCAGTGACTTATATGATCTTTATATATGTAATCATTATTTTATGTAATATCCTCGATAAAGACTCTACTATTGTCATAACCATGTAGCAAAAATCTAGGATCAACACCCATTGACCTTAAGGAGCTTAGTTAAATCTGACCTTGCCAACTCATCTTATGTTGATGTGCATGTAGAGGTAAAGTATCTCTCTCCAATGCAACAAGAAGTAATGGATACTTATTTTCCATTCCATAGGCACGAGGAAAGATAACTAACATTTGAATAAAGAGAGGACTTACTTTATTGCATGCCTTTTGTGCTTGGTTTTGATTCACCTTTGCATTAAATCTACCCGTTACCCTTTTGGTCATTTTCTTTTGTTCTTTTTTGCATTACTGTTGTAGTGTGCTAATAAACAAGTCAATTTTTTTTTTTTGTTAACAGAAACGGGTAGAGAGATATATTAATTTCTGGCCAAAATGCCTCAAAGCTGGTTACAAAATGCTAAGCAAATTCCAGATATCTCCGTTACTAGGATCAGAGTGTCTTTTTCTTTGCTGGCCCAGAGGTTCTTACAAACTATTTTCCTGGCAATCGCCTCTATCTTCCCCACTTTAAAAATGCAGACAAATTGTTCCAATAAAAGGTTGTAATACATAATTGACAGACAATTAGGGAATGGGGTCCCAACCTTCTACTCCATCTCTGAGGATAACACTGAGGGGGAGGTGAACAACTTTATTAGCTTCAACGTCAGCATCTTTATTGTTGTCTCTCTTGACATGGAAGAAATTCAAGCTCTGGAAGGATTTCGTCAGGGTTCTTATTCTGCTAATCAGTCTGGACAATCTTAGATCAGAAGGGGAAGAACAGTCAACAATGGTTTTTATGATAGACTGGGAATCTCCCATCACAATTGCATCGCAGATACCAAGGGAATTAAGTTGCTTAAGGCCTTGGAGAAGGGCCAGGGCTTCAGCTTGTATGCTAGTATTGAAGCCCACCTCCCAGGCATATCTAAGGACAGTGTTCCCATCTGCTTTTTTAACTACTCCACCAGATCCGGAGCTGCCCGGATTTCCTTTCACTGCCCCGTCGAAGAAGAGAATGATATGTGCCTGCTTTGTGCAAAAGGCCAAGAAATCAGTAGCGTTAAGTCTAATCTGCCAAGCATTGAGAGGAGCGAGAGGTCTGATAATTTCGATGAAGCGGAGAACAAGAGAATCGCTCCAAATAGCGTCGTGATCTCTCAAGCCTGCCCTGTCCAGTTGATCACCAAGACACTCCTTCAGCTGGATTTTAATGTTAACCCAAACAATCTTGTGGTCTCTTTTCTTATCTCTGAAGATCATCTGATTTCTTTCCAACCAGGTATGCCAGCAAATCAGTTTAGGGAGAATGCACCAGGCGGCTTTGATATGAACATTTTGTGGAGAGCCTCCTGGGTACAAACTCAACCAGTTCGAAAACAGGTCGGGAATGCTAGTTGGGAGGACAAAGTCCAGACTCCAAGGGCCTAAGGCCTCGTTCCAAAGATCTGTCACAAAATTGCAATTGAGCATCAGATGCGCAGCAGACTCTGTGTTATCTCCACACATCGAGCATCGAGAGGGACCTAGATAACCTCTTCTCTGCAATCTATCATCTGTCAAAATTCTCTGATGGCAAGGGAGCCAACAGAAGGAGTCAATTTTAGGCAGCGAAGACTGGGACCAAACCCCTTTCCATGGTTTCAGATCTGCAGAAACGTGGGGAATAGATGAGATTTGCCTGTAGCCCTGAGAAACAGTATAGCGTCCAGGGGTCGGACCCCAACCTCGGGCATCCAATTTTCTACTGTTCAAGGGAGCCTTGCCATTTAAAAAGGCTAGGAAGACTGCAAACTCTTTAGACAGGACCTGGGGCACCTCGATGTTAATCCAACTATGCCATTTACCATTTTCCCAATTGGAAATATCCCACAAAGTAATATAGCCTGCTCTATGCATCCAGTCCTTCAGCAGATCTAGAGATCGATCATCAACCAGAGGATCACAACCCATTATACGATCCTCCTAGATTCTAATTTGCTTTCCATTTCCAGGAATCCAGTGTGCATGTTGGGTTATTATGGAGGAAGATTTAGCACAGAGCTTTTGAATTATCGAGCCAGAGTTTGCTACGGGCTGGTCCAAACACCTTTTCCTCTGTCCACGAAAGTACTTCTTCCACAAGGCGAGCTGTGCCCACCCCGGTTTGGGGCGATAATCCTCCAACTCAGCTTAGCTCCCAACGCAATGTTCTGCGTGCAGATATTCTTAAAGTTCAATCCGCCTTCTAATTTGGGCATGAAGATTTTGTTCCAGCTTATTAAGGGGATTTTCTTTTCGTTAGCTTTCCCGCCTTTCCAAAAGAATTTTCTAATGTGATCCTCCATTTTCTTCATAATTCCAATAGGAGCCAACATCACCACAAACTGATAGATGGGAAGGCTGTTTAAAACTGCTTTAATAAGCACATAATTACCAGCCAGATTAAGCCAGTTGTATCCCCAGGAATGGATCTTGGATTCAAACTTTTCCAGCAGGGGTAACCAGTCTCTGCTGACAGTACATTTTTGAAAAATTGGGAGACCCAAATACTTGAAGGATGTCTAAGACGAGGTTGTTGCGAAGCCAAAGCAACAGGAAATGGCTTTCATCGTGATGGCAGGGGTATTCTAGCAGTAGATATTGCATTTTCCTTTATTGAGACTGCTTCCTGAGTCTTGACAATAATCATCGATCACTTCTTTAAATCTTTTGGCAGAGGACACGGAGGCAGCACCCAGTAAGAGGGAATCATCCGAAAATAAGGCATGGTTTATATTGTTGACTCCTCTCGCAATATTCAGGCCCATTAAATCTTGCTCCTGTTGTTTTTTGTTCAAAAGGAAGCTGAGGACAGAGGCTTGGAGGACAAAGAGCAGAGGGGAAAGAGGACACCCTTGTCTCAGTCCCCGAGAAGCTTTGAAGAAGTCTGTGGCCCTCCCATTCACCAGAGGGGCAATCCAAGGCTCACTAATACAAGCCTTAATCCAATTAATGAATTTGGGACCAAACCCAATTTTGCGCAGGACAGCTAGCAGAAAACTATGTCTCACTCTATCAAAGGCGTTTTCAAGATCTAACTTGACAACCATTCCTTTCTCTTTGCGAACCACACTGGAGTGAATCGCCTCTTGGACCAGGATAAAGTTATCCACAATCTGTCTACCTTGGATAAAGCCTTCCTGATTCTCAGGTCTTATGCCTGGAAGGATGATTTTTAATCTGTTGGCAATAACCTTCGTAATCAGCTTGTATCCTATGTTACAGAGGGAGATTGGGCGAAACCTTCTGAAGGTGTTGGCGCCTTTCTCCTTGGGGATGAGGGCCAGAAAGGCCGAATTAGTGCTTCCCCCAATCTTCTGACACTCTTGAGATTTATGAATCATTCTGCATAAGTCTTTCTCCACAATCTGCCAACAGAACTGCAGGAATCTGGCAGTAAAACCGTCAGGACCTGGGGCCTTATCCGGTTCCATTGCAAAGAGGGCGCTTTTTATTTCATTGTTAGTGATCTCGGCTTCCAGGAATTGGTTTTTTCTAGCGGAAATGAGGGTGGGCACCTCGTTCACAAGGATAGAACCATGGCCCAAGTCCTCCTCTTCACTATAGAGATTTTTGAAGTGAGAGAAGGCAGCGTTTTTTATGCTTTGGATATCTTTATACGTAGAGTTCTCAACTTTAATTTCAGAGATAGAGTTGCGGCAAATTTGGGCCTGAGCTTGCTTATAAAAGAAGGATGAGTTTCTATCTCCCGCCTTGAGCCAAAGACTGCGGGATTTCAGTCTCCAATATTCTTCCTCAGCCAAGCTAGCTTTAAGGAGCATTTGCTGAAGATTAGCCTCCTTGTCAAGAATTTCTTTAGTGATCTCTACGTTTTCCGAAACCAGATGATGCATCTCAAGACGTTGCTGTAACAATTTCCTTTCCACAGCGGGGTTAGGTAAGGTTTTGACCCAGTCTTTAAGAGCAGCTTTGACTCTCCTAAGTTTCTCCTCCCAAACAAAGAAGGCAGAGCCTTTGACTGGGATCCTCTAGCTTTCTTTTATCAGAGGCAAGAAAGACTGTTCCTTGATCCAATGAGAGTTGAATTTAAAAGGAATGGGACCTTGATTCAAATGTCCCAGCAGATCCAGTTTAATGGGGCGATGGTCGGAAACACTACAAGGAATAATTTGCATTCTAATCTCTAGACCAAGAAGAAGAAAAGAACTTTGAACAAGGAATCTGTCTAACCTTGCAGTGATATGTCCCGGGCCGATTCTTTTGTTTGGCCAAGTGTATTTTCCGGACAGAGGCTTAATGTCTATCATGTCCCAGTCTTGGAGCAGCTCCTCAACCCATTCCCGCGCCGGGTCCCTAACAATGCTTCCTCCACGTTTTTCTGACAATGATAAGGTGAGATTTAGGACCCCAACTATAATTATGTTTGCCAAATCTTCAGCTTCTGCCAGACCTCTGATAGAATCCCAGCAGTTCTTCTTCTCCCCTACGCTGAAAGGGGTGTACACATTAAAGAGGGAGAAGATCACATCTGTTTCTACGTGCTGCAGCTTTGAGAACAACCAATGGGTGTTATTAAGTTCTTTGATCTTTATGAATTTGTTAGCGTCCCAAATAGTGCCCAGCCCACCTGAAGCTCCTCGAGCTGAAACTGCTTGCCCTTCATTTTTCTTCCATAATTTCTTACCTATCTAGAGGAAGGCATAGTCCTCCATTTTGGTCTCCTGGATTAGGAGCAGATCGGGAGATTCTGATCTAATCAAACTTCTTAAGGGTTCTTCTTTTATTCTACTCCCCATGCCCCTACAGTTCCAGGAGACGATCTTCATCACTTGTTTTTTGGTTGATGAGCTCCTCTGGAGCTCTGGGTCTGATTTCTATTCTTCTTCGGAGTATTTGCCAAGAGTTTCTCAAGGGTATGTTGGCTTCCCTGGAGTTTGTCTTTGTAAGTCTCTTGCTCTCTTTTTTCCCGAGCAGATTTTCGGCCTCTCGTTGATCTTCTAGCCGAGGTTTGCGAGTCACCTATTTCCCCTTCTTCTTCTGAGGCCTCCGATCTTTGCACTTCCTCAACCTCATCTGTGGGTGTCTCTTTTGTCATGTCTGCATTACTGTCAGTTTGCTTTGGTCCCGAGGGGGACTCTTTTTAGGGCGATCCTTCTTTCTGCATCTCTAATTCTTGGGTGTCTTCTATTGCTGAGCTTAACTGGGTAAATTTATTTCCTTGGTCTTCCATGAGAGGTGTTTGGATCCCAGAGCCTACCTGGGGCCCTTTACCATTCATGTTTCCAGTTCTAGAGGGTTTGTGGGCAGTTTTGGTCCTTTTGACCTGAGTCCAACCATCCTCTTTGCCTTTCTCCACTTTGTTGTTCTTAGGACATCCTCTAGCAAAATGACCATAGACATGACATTTCCGGCATTTGAATGGAAGTTTTTCATAGTCCAGCTTTTGCACATGTGTCCAGCATCCAACTCTGATCTTTATTGCCTCAGGCAGACCAACCTCAAGGTCGACTTCAACGCAGATTCTAGCACAGTCGAATTGATCCTTACTGTTTGCTCGATCAATGTATTTGCCCAAGGTATTTCCGATGTGCTTAAGAGACTCGTCATTCCAGCAATGTACTGGCAAGTTGGGCAGCCTAACCCACACAGGAACGGCTGTAGGGACGTCCACTGCTGGATCAAAGTCGGGCGTCCACTTATTGAGGTACAGCCCCTGAGGTCCCATGAAATAGGGACCGTTACGGAATATCAGTTGCTTATCATCCTTTTCAGAGAATTCAAACAGAAAGAAACCCTTACCCAAAAAATATGAAGTGACTCTGCCTTTAATCAGCGGCGCCCAGTTTCTAGAGACCCAGCTCTCCGTAGATTTCGGGGAGGGCCAGAGCCCAGTGAACTGACCCACCAAAGCCCGCTCAGCCAGAGAAAGGGCGACCTGAATCGGGCCCTCTGGAGGGAGAGAAATCTCAGGGATGTCATCTAAACGTTTCACAAACTTCGAAGCCTCGGTAGCTTTCTTTTTAGGGAGGGATAACACGAGGTTGAGGAAGGCCTCAACTTCAGAATTAGGAGGCGGAGGGGGCTCCATTGGTGCAGCACCGCCCAGGCTTGAAACGAGCTCACACCAAACCCTGCAACCAAGACATGGAACTACAAATCAAAGCGGCAGAGGAAGAGGCCCAAAGAATCCAAGGAGAGAACAGAGGGCCAAAGCACCGCTAAAAGACACCACTCTGAGTCAAAGCGCCGCGCTCAAACAAATGTAGAGCAAGGCGGGAAAGAAGGCGCCGCGCACAAGGATCAGAACGCCGTGCACGGCCGAGGCACTGGTCGGCCGGCTCAATGCGTCGCGCTGGACCAGACAAGGCGCCGCGAAGCGCAGGAACAGCTCAGGACGAGTAAACCTAGCGCCCAAAAGGAGAGCAAGAACCTTCGAAGCGGCCACAGGGCCGAGGCTAGGCCTCAGACGCAGAGGAGCGCAGTAGAGCGGCTAGGTTTCCTGACATCCCAACCCGAGAAATTCCAAAAAACAAGTCAATTATTAATGACAGGAGGCAGCATAAATAAAATGATTTATCAATTTTATTTATGATACTACGATACTCTAATTATCCTAATGCACATAATTACTATATAATGGCCATCATCCAGAAAGAAAGAAAAGTGCATGCCAATTCAAGAAGTCGAAATAACAAGTCCTACATGGTTCCTCCCCTTCTTGACATGGTCAGTCAAGAGAATAGAAGTGTGTCCTCTCTCTTTGGTCCAACAAATTTATCTCTTACAATAAAAAAATCTTCATTCATTCCTACCCATAAACTCAAGTTTCCATGGTTCCTTCCTTTCATTTGACTTATTTATTTTTCAAGGGAGATTATCCTTTTCCTTAGCCCAAGGGTGAGTGTGAAGGTCAATACAATGTTCACTTGAAATTTCATCTTAATCTGAATTTGTATGCTCAACTTATGCTTAAAATAATATTTTGTGAGTCATCGTTTTCACCATATAGCATGTTCATTAACTGTCGAAGGCCTTCTTATAAATACCAAGCTTTGATCATCGAGCTAATCCAAGGCATCCACCCCCTTTACACTAGTGATTTTCTTTTGATGATGTATTTTTCCCCCATAGGCTATCAACCTCCTTTTAAACTTCAACCATTGTACCCTTTCAAAAGATCGAAGTTTTTCAAACATCAAAGCTATTTTGAACATTGACTCCTTTCAAGAGATTAGGTTCACTTGAGCAACATGCCTCTTTCAAACATCAATTGCTTCTATACGAGGGCATCAATCACTTTTGAAACATTAATCCCACCTAAAGCATCAACCTCATTTTTATGAAGGATATTGACCTCATTCAAACCATGGTGACCAAACACTTTCAAAGGAGGACATTAACTCTCCAAAGTATCATCCCCCTTTCAAGCTTAGTGATTAGAGCCAAATAAAACATCAATTTTTTTGGAGTATTTTTAGAAAGGCGTCTCTTTCAAACTTCATACCATTGATCATTTTTAAAACATTGGATGATTTTAAAACTTTGGGTCATTTTCCCATCGAGCCATTTGGACATAACATGTGTCAAACATATTCAAGCAATTCAAATTAGTCATCTCTGAACTTAATCCACTTGAGTCATTTTGAAACATCACACATTTGGAAATGTTGTAATTTTGGCCCATTAGAACCACTTCAAACTCCAACCCCTTACGAAATTTTGAATTATTTTCCAACTTAAACCCCTTTTGAAACATTAGGTGTTTTTTGAACTTTTACCCTTTTGAAAATTTGCCCCTTTCCAAACTAATGCCTATTGAACCACTTTGCAACTTGAAGCAAGGTTTTTAAACTTTGAGGATTTTGAACATTAACCCATTTTAACACATCAACGCATTTTTTGACTTTGCAAACTTAATAAAGCAAAGGCTCCAATTCTTGATGGTTGACTTTGTGCCATGAGGCCTTTTACAAAAATAAACTTATCAACCCATCCTTGAGCACATACATCAAGCCATTCCAGATATTGGTCATTCTAACTATGGCCATTGGTTGTCCTTTACAAGTTGGATCATTAGTCTCTTTTGAACTTAAAGCCATTAGGCATTTATGCATTAAGTCATCCACCCCCTGTGAGATATTTTCACACTTTATAAAAATTAGAAAAAATAAATTAAATTCAAAAAACAAATGGTTTAAGCCATTCCAATAGAATTACAAACTTACACACTATGGGGTTTGAACTCTATCCCTCATTGGATAGTTGCATGGGTTGAGTATAATTTCTCTAGTTAATAATAATAATAATAAACCCTAACGAAAAAAAAACAATTCAAAACCAATTAAATTTTCCCAAAAATATTCTATTCTATAATGTCCACTAGTTATCATTATCACACCAATGTGATTAGTTTACAAGGCTCACATTACCAATACATAAAAATTTAAATCATATATAAATTTTATATCACATAATTGCCTACTATATAAATTATCTATATCTTATTCCATAAATTGTCCCCCGACTTTAACCGCCTGGATTCGACTCTCTTTTTCAAAATGAAATTATCTAGATAAAATTTTTTAAATCGAATGTACATTGACCATGCCCAACATTATTTTCTGGAAGTTTTATAGTCATAACGAGGGAATTCGAATTTGAAAAAGAGCGAAGTTATAGTCATAATGTGGGAATTCAAATTTGAAAAAGAGCGGCCCAACATTTTTGAACAGGGTTTATGCGGGGTTCTAAGCGTCACAGAGTGTTCTGAATGGTGCAGAGATGGGCGTAAATGAGGACGGAAGCATGTCAGAGTGATACCAGACACCACATATTTTCCTGTAAATTATGTTGGTTATCCTTCTTCCATTTCACAAGCTAACGAGCTATTGAAACCCTCAGACTGCAGGACAAATCCAAGCCCAACGATTTTTGAACAGGGTTTATGCGGGGTTCTAAGCATCACAGAGTGTTGTGAATGGTGCAGAGATGGGTGTAAATGAGGACGAAAGCGTTTCAGAGTGATACCAGACACCACATATTTCGCTGTAAATTTTGCCGGTTATCCTTCTTCCATTTCACGAGCTATTGAAACCCTCGGAGATACCGAAGGAATTGCGAAGGTGAGACCACATCTTTCTTTAATTATTTGCTTAAAAGCCCGACACATTTACATGACATTTCAGTTTGAGATTTTATATTCAAGAAAAATTTTGATTTAATGGAAACTAGCTCTTCGACATTGTGTGAAAGAACTCAGGATTTGACATTCATATCTCCCTCCCACTCATAATTTTGTGAGACACAAACTTAAAATTGGATATTTGGCTGGAATTACATATTAGCCTTTGGACTTGTTGCTATGCTTAGGACATTGCAGTGAGATTTTCTGGTAGTTTGAAAAAATGGCATTGTTGCAAATGTGTGATTGATATAATAAGTGGGGCATGCATTCTATTCATCGTGAGGGATAAGGCCTAAAATAAATAGAGGGCCAGCATAGGACCTTCCTTATCGGTCCAGGTCTCTAATTTGGTGAATATGCCCGAAAAAAGAGGGTTGTGGTAATATATATTTCGGCGATTGTTATTAGGCGATCATGCTATTTATGGATACATTTGGTGAATATGGAGCGGCAATTTTATATCTGGGGGGTTGGCCTTACGGATCCTCATAAATTGATGGATCGGAAAACCCAGAACGAGAGACTTACGGATCATAATAAAAGGAGGAAGGGGGATCAGAAATGGAATGGATGGACGGTCTTTTCCTTTCCCTACACCTTCTGAATCCTATAGATTGAAAATAGAGACTTACTCTTGTATTTATCTCATGCCCTATCACATTTTAGATGTTCTTCTCAACAACCCTTTTCCTGGATATTTCCAGCTATGAACATTTATGAAACACTTACATTTATGTAAAGACAATGTATCAAATTGGAAAGTAGGCTTACCTCATGATGACCGGGGAGAGCGCCGCCTTCACCAAGCCTTTTAAAAGAGTGCCCTTGATAGCTATGGCGCCGTCAGGACCATTTAAAAAGGTCAGTCTAACATATATTGCATGAGATCCAGCCTGAGCGGTGACTCTTTCATTTGAATTTTGGGTCAAATTTTCGTGGCCAGACCCACTGCAGTGTCCCAGGATTTTTTTTGGAAACATCAGTTAACAAGGAGACCGCTGCTCCATCTTTTTTTCCTTCGATCCTTCCTATGGTTCTCAACAAATTTATCTCCAAGATTTTGTCTTCTCTATGGTCCCCAACAAATTTATCTCCAATATTTCATCTTCAAAGAAGACAAAACTCTATTCTAAAAAATGGCAGACCTCCTCCAAGTCACTGATCAACTTGAGAACTCACAAAGAGCCCCGAAATCAAGTCGTCCATATGCAAAGTCCTTGCCATGGAATTTGAACTCGGCCCCCTTCTCACTATGAAAATACTCGGAGAGTAGCGCTGCAAAACATCAAGTCTACAGCAAAGCCAGCGAGCCAAAAACCTTAGGGTTCATAGCTATAGAGTGGCATTCCTCAGACAAAAAATATAGGATTGTTCTTAGCTTTTGCAGAGATAACTTTTCTTCATGATATTTAGTTATTTTTCATCAATGACAAAATGTTTACCACATGGATATACTATTGTAGTTTGCATCTGACTGAAACTTCATAGCTCTTTGTTTCCCTATATAGAATTATGTTTGAGACCATAGTCTCACCTGATCAAAATCATAGTTTGCATCTGACTGAAACTTCATAGCTCTTTGTTTCCCTGTACAGAGTTATGTTTGAGACCATAGTCTCAACTGATCAAAATTATAGTTTGCATCTGACTGAAACTTCATAGCTCTTTGTTTCCCTGTACAGAGTTATGTTTCAGACCATAGTCTCACCTAATCAAAATCAAAATCGATTGTTAATTAGCTCTCTCAAATGATGTCAGTGTTTACATTTCTAATTCGATGCCATCATGAGGTTTATTACAGATATCTACAAGAAATGTTGTGTTTTGTAGTTTAAATATTTATAGTTTTCTTGTGTTATGAAACTCTTTTTAATTATCACTTTTCTTTTGTTCTAGGATAAATTTCTCTCAGATTTAGTGTTCTATGCATCCTTCCTAAATTATTAATGTGTATAAAATAAGCAACACATAAAAAAACCATAGACTTTATTTACCCATATCCAATCTCCATCAGAACATCTCCCCCAATGTGCCTATGAGTATCTTATATTTCTATCAAAATTTATTTTGTAGGTCCATTGCTGCTGATAAAGTAAAACATACTATGCTACGAAGGGCTACCTTTTCAAATTTCAAAAAAATTTATGAAACTTTTCTTAATTATCACTTTTCTTTTGTTCAAGGAAACAATTCTCTAAGCAATAGTGTTCTATGTAGCCTTCCTTAATTCTTAATATGTATAAATTAAGAAACACATATGAAGACCTTGCCTTTATTTACCCATCTCCATCCGAACATCGTTGCCAATGTGCCAATGCGTATATTATATTTTTGTCAAAAATTATTTTGTAGGTCCATTGTTGCTGATAAATTCAAACGAACAGTGCTACGAAGAGCGACCTTTTCAAATTTCAGAAAGAAATATTGAAAACATTCAACAAACAATTAATCTGCCATATGAGGAGAAGGATGATTTTGACGATAGTGTGTTCCTTGTTGAAGAGTCTAACTTTGATTCTGGAACACCTCAGGATGGACTTGAATATCTTCGACAAGTTAGGTATGTAAATTACAAGATCTCCTTAGATTTCTTATACATTTATCTTAAATGGTAGTATCTCCTAAAATTGTTGAAGTATTAGCTGGTTAGTTCTTCAATCTTCTCAAGGATGTTTTGCACTAAAATTATTTAACATCTATCTTTAGCACAATTACCTATCCATTGTGGCATTAAAGAAGGAAAGGGCCAAGTTTTTCCAAATCTAAAATATGATAGTTGAAGTTCGTCATGGTTTGTAAATGTGAATGCTGTTGTTTTCCAAAATTCGGTTTTGTATATCTGTTCTCATGCATTAATTTAGCCAAATATTACATATATTGGATTTTATTTTATTCATATTTTGAACTAAATGGATTTTTAGCAAAAGGATTTATATTTTCCACTTGAAACTTCATGTAAATTAACGACAATTTTCCATATAGCTACATATTAAGCTGAGTGCTTTGCTGCCTAGATTGTCTAAATCATAGTACAATCTCAGATCTTTTTCCTCAGAAAAAATTATAAATTCTATTCAAAAGTAGGAATGGAACTCACATTATTTTTTCGCTCTAGGCATGTGTACAAAACAAGATGAAGATAAAAGGGTTTTTCATTTTTTCGTCTGGATACATATGGATTAAAAAAATAACAATTCAAAGCAAAGAAATCCCCCTTACATTCTACTGTTGAGAACTTGAGATTATGTTCTAACGATAGGTGCCAAAATTAAATCTCATGACTGTCCTGAGAAATTTACAATGCAAAACCATAACAGTGATAATGACTCCTCAGCACTAGCCTTCAAATCTAAAAATAGAAGACCTTGACTGTATCAAGGCACCAGAGATAGATTTTTCCAAAATAGATAATCCAGCTTCAGCCTATTGACCTCCAACCACCATATTATGTTCACATTATACATGAGTGTGTGATATGGCTATGAACAAGGATGATGTCGCTTTTAACCGATTTTCCAAAATCTTCCAGCTGAGTACATTGAATTTTAATCTCCCTTTTCATCCATTGAATAACCAGGTAGTTCCCATATACATGCAATCTCCTAGCCCTTTATCCATGGATTTTTTCAAAAGAAGATGAAGGACCATTATTTCAGTGTAATTGTTTGACCCAATTCCCAGACCGACCTTGAATGTGATTGGGGGCTCCTTAGATGGGAATAAACTGCCTCTTGCATTTCTAAAATTATATTGTCCTTGTCTAGCACCATTAAAAAAAACTTCATGGAGAGGATTTGTCAATATATATGTCTCCCGCCTGCCATGGTTGTCTTATCTTTGAAGATGTTTTGCATTCATGAAAAATTCCATAGACCTTATTACAAACCTTAGAAGTAAGAATTTGTTTCCCTTCAAAGATCTGGCATCACATGCCATCCAAATACCCTATTTAGTAGGACATAGAATTTCCCTAAAAAAAATTAATTCTATTTTTGAAACCAAGATCTAAGGCATTCTTCCATCGAAATACCTCTTCAAGCATTGTCCATTCCAATTATTTTTTCGAGATCTTTCTGCAGATATTGAGCATATTGAAAATGAATAACATTCCTCATGCTAGGTCCTTGTCTTCCTCTTTTTTGTAAGCCTTCCCATGTTGGAACCTTATATCTGATTGTGAGCCATAGGAATATTCTTGTTTCTTAGGTTATTTATTTATTTATTTTATTTTTTTAATCCACCATCACATATATTCTTGACCAAAAATATCCATTAATGATATATAACTCGACTTTATAGTGTGCATACCTGTAACATTATTTTTAGCCCACATCAAGGAAGCCTCTGAATCCTTCCATTCACCACCCAAATTGATAGAATATGTTGATGCCCAACCCCACTGCCAAACATTTGTAGCATTAGTAAACACAAATTGATGTAAAGTAAAAAAACTTCATTTTTCTTGTGAAAAATGGTTTATCAGGTTAGGACCTAGAATATTTTGTTCACCACATCTCGTAATTGGATTTAAGTCAATCCTTACATTCTTCTCATTGCCATTTTTCCATGTAAAGGAGTTTCCAATGATAGGAAAGGCTAGTGCCATGGCTTTCTAGTGATTTGAAATATTCTTAATACTTTTCTAAGGAGTCCTTATCTAGTCCAATAAATAAGCATGGGCTACATACTTCTTGAATCTTAATAATTAATATATTTATGAAGGATTTCCTTTGTAATGAGATTCCAAGGATGTTTTGCAACCAGAGCCTTTCCAAATACTTGTATTTTCTTCAAACCTCATCTTCCTTGTTTTGGGGAAGAGCTATGGACTACTAATATGCCCAAGGAATCTCGATTCCCACCATCTTCACATTTACCACTTCATAAGAAATTTCAACAAAGTTTTCTTATTCTTTCAAGTGCTCCCTTTGGGATTCAAGCTAGAGAATGCTAATACATGGGGATGGCTTCTAGGATATCCTTGTCAAGGTTAATATGCACATATTGAGAACCATATGTTACACGAGAAATGAATTGTTTTTTCTATTTTTCTCAACAAGCATCCCTAATCACATTTTTTGTATCCATTTGTCTTGAGAATGAAATCTGGGTATTTGAATATTTTTTGTAAGTCAAAGCCTAAAAGGAAAAAATGCCTTAAGGAGTCATTTGGAGTTCACATTCAAACCAGTGTTGAAAACATCCTGTCGTTGAAAATATCATCGAGGGTTTGGAAAAGAAAATATTGGGGGTTTTGGAAAAATATTTCCAAAAAAAAAATACAAAAATGATGAAAAAAGTAAAAAAAAAAAAGGCACATTTATGCACCTCTGCAGGTGAGTGATATTTTTGTTTGTTGTGCGGCAATATTGTGATATTTTTGGGGATGAAAATATCATAATATTTGTGGGCGATATTATCGTTCCATTGAAAAAATGGAACATTGTGATGTTTGCAGCAGTTTTTCAAACCATTAAAACTAATCTATGACCTTTGTACATTCATCTCCATAGCCATAACCACACAATAGAGATTGAAAATTTTCTGAATTTTCTAGATCCCCTCTTTAAACCATCAGAGAACAATAATATATCATCGAAAAATAATAAATGAGTTAAAAATACATTTTTTAATTTTTAATTTTGATCCCTTTTAAGAATAGGAATTGTTTTACTTCCAAAATTGCTCGATAGAGCCCGTCTTTGACCAACAAAAAAAGAAGGGGTGAGAGTGGACAACACTATTTTATACCCCTTGGAGGTGTGAAGAATGCAGAGGCTGCTCCATTGATGAGCATAACATAAGAGGCAGTTATAACTTATGAGACATATCGTAATTCACTTCTATAGTTGTGACACATCTCATAATTCACTTGACTGCCAGATAACTGAGCCCCATATGTATTAACACCATCCTGAGATATAACTAGTTTGCCCTATCATATTCTTTGAAAAGGTCCAACTAGATAACCAAAGTTGTCATCTTTCTGGATTGATTTTGCATGGGCCTTTTTTAGTAAATCCTATGGCTTCATGGATTTTCTTGCCAACTTGAAATCCAAATTGTTTAGGAGAGATTACCTCTGAAAAGGCCTCATTCAATGTCACTGCTAATACCTTGGAAATATTTTTATAAACACAATTACCAAAGGATATTCTATGTTGTGTGATTTTATGTAATGTTGGGGCTATATCCATAATAACTTCTAGCCAGCCCATGAATATCTCTCCAAAACTGAAATGCTCCCCTTGCAGCTATCTGGGAGCATATAGTACTAGTTCTACTGCCTCAATTCCCTGTGCACGAACAAGGTCCAAAGATCTTTTTCATGCCCCACATTGATGGGTGTGCAACCCAACACAAATTCCATTATACTTAAAAACTGAGATAACTTCTGAGTACACATTTTTGCTGGAATCCTCAATTCAAGGACATCCTCAATTCCTTGTGCATGAACATGGTTCAGAGATCTTTGTCACACCCCACATTAAGGGTGTGCAACCCAACACAAATTCCATCATACTTCAAAACTGAGATAACTTCTGAGTGCACACAGTGCTGGAATCCTCAATTCAAGGACATTCTCAATTCCTTGTGCACGAATAGGGTTGAGAGATCTTTGTCACACCCCACATTGATGGGTGTGCAACCTAGCACAAATTCCATCATAATTCAAAACTGAGATAACTTCTAAGTGCACGTTTTTTCAAATGGCCATCATAAAGACTTCTAGCCCATGAATATCTCTCCAAAACTAAAATGCTTCCCTTGCAACTATCTCGGAGCATACATTACTGGTTTTGTTGCCTCAAATTTAATTCAAGTGTTATAGGTTAATGTCGAGCCTTTTTCATAGGAAGAAACTCATCCTCATAACTTTTTTATCTGCAAGAAAACATAGTGCTAGAATCCTCAATTCCCTGTGCATGAATAGGGTCCATAGATCTTTGTCGCACCCCACATTGATGAGTGTGCAACCCATCACAAATTCCATCATAATTCAAAATTGAGATAACTTCTGGGTGCACATTTTTGAAAATGGCCAAGATAAAAACTTCCAGCCCGTGAATATCTCTCCAAAACTGAAGTGCTTCCCTTGCAACTATCTGGGAGCATACAATATTGGTTCTACTTCCTCAAATTTAATTTAAGTGTTGTAGGATAAGGTCAAGCCTTTTTCATAGGAAGAAAATCATCCTCATAACTTTTGTCCCTGCGTGAAAACATAGTGTTGGAATGAATATCATCAACCTCACCATCATCTACCAGCCCCTCACTAGCGATGTCATTGTTTAGCTCCCCACTCTTATTGAAATTCAAAATGGATTAATTGTCTACTACTCCCTCAGAGATGTTGAGATGATTTAACCACGAGAGTTTGCTTTAGTCCTGCCAGAAAATTCAACTATATTGTTTCTATCTGACCATTCTCCCTTTTTTCTAACATTCACTTGTTCACTGCTGAGTTCACTATTTAACTTTACAAGAGTAACCTCAAGGTGGAGTAGTGTCTAAATGTGGACCTTGGCATAAGGAAGTGACTCATTTTTCAATGATCAAACTGAATTCCTACCAAAAGATGTCTAGGACAGCGCCATTCACCATAATTCTTGACCCTCATTTTTAGCCTTCTTTATTTTTCCATGAACTTCTTTATCATAATAGTTGTAGGTGTTATAAATGGGAGAACCACTGAAACACACCACATATGATTTGAGATTGTTTTTCTTGAGAAAAGCGTGTAGATCTCATTCTACATCAGGGCTGTCATGGTATCTTCCCCCTGGATCTGCAGTACCCTCTCCAAATGTACCAACAGTGTTGTCTCTTTCCAATTATATGTTGCCTTCTCGATCTAAGATTGAAGAAACTTCTTCAAATTATGGCCTCAAAGCTTCCTTTGTAAGCTTGTAAAAAAATTTGATTTTTTATCTTTCATCAAATGTACCATGCAGTGTTGACTCCTCTCCCCACTTACCCTTTTCCAGCCCTTTCAACCACCATGCTTTAAGAAATATGCTAAACCATGAAGTAAAATTTAAAGCTACACCTAAAGCATTGCCACAATGTCATCTCTCCTTATGCCACTGAATTCAACGTCTTTATATTTTGGAAGCAATTTTCATATTATTTTTTTTATTTTGACCTTGTGACATTTTACATAATTTATGTAACTCGTGATTTTTTTGGAGTGCCCATAATTGTGTATGAAAACTAATTATGGGTACTCATGAGAAATCATGAGTTACATAAATTATTGAAATTATTGAGTGCCATTTTTAGCTACCCACTCTTATTGAAATTCAAAATGGATTTCTTGTCTACTACTCCCTCAAAGATGCTGAGATGATTTAACCACAAGTGTTTGTTTAAGTCCTACCAAAAAAATCAACTATATTGTTTCTATTTGATCGTTCTCCCTTTTTTCTAACATTCACTTGTTCATTGCTGAGTTCAATATTTAACTTTACAAGAGTAACCTCAAGTTGGAGTAGTGTCTGAATTTGGACCTGGACATAAGGCAGTGACTCATTTTTTAATGATCAAACTGAATTTCTACGAAAAGATGTCCAGGACAGGGCCATTCACCATAATTCTCGACCCTCGTTTTTTGGATGCTTTATTTTTACATGAACTTATTTATCATAATAGTTATAGGTGTTATAAATGGGATAACCACTTAAACACGTCACTTATGATTTGAGTCTGTTTTGCTTGAGAAAAGCATCTATATCTCATTCTACATCAGGGTTGTCGTGGTATCTTCCATCTAGATCTGCAATACCCTCTCCAAATGTACCAACAATGCTATCTATTTCCAATTATCTGTTGCCTTCTCCATCTAAGATAGCAACAATTTATTCAAATTATGGCCTCAAAGCTTCCTCTTTGAGCTTGTAAAAAAATTGTTTTTTTTTTCTTTTTTCTTTCATCAAATGTACCATGCACCGTTGAATCCTCTCTCCACTTACCCTTTGCTAGTCCTTTCAAGCACCATGCTTTAAGAAATATGCTAAACCATGAATTAAACTTTAAAGCTACACCTAAAACATTGCCACAATGTTCTCGCTTCTTATGCCACTGAATTCAGCTGCTTTATATTTTGGAAGCAGTTTTCATATTATTTTTTTATTTTGACCTTGTGACATCTTACATAATTTATGTAACTCGTGATTTTTCTGGAGTACCTATAATTGTGTATGAAAACTAATTATGAATAATGAGTAACATAAATTATTGAAATTATTGAGTGTCATTTTTAGCTCCCCACTCTTATTGAATTTCAAAATGGATTTCTTGTCTACTACTCCCTCAGAGATGCTGAGATGATTTAACCACAAGAGTTTGCTTCAGTTATGCCAGAAAATTCAACTGTGTGTTTCTACTGACCATTCTCCCTTTTTTCTAACATTCACTTGTTCATTGCTAAGTTCACTATTTAACTTTACTATAGTAACCCCAAGCTGGAGTGGTGTTTGAATGTGGACCTAGACACAAGGCAATGACTCATTTTTCAATGATCAAACTGAATTTCTATCAAAAGATTTCCAAGACAAGGCCATTCACCATAATTCTTGACCCTCATTTTTAGCCTGCTTTATTTTTCCATGAACTTATTTATCATAATAGTTGTAGGTGTTATAAATGGGAGAACCACTGAAACACACCACATATGATTTGAGACTGTTTTTCTTGAGAAAAGCGTTTAGATCTCATTCTACATCAGGGATGCCGTGCTATCTTCCCTTTGGATCTACAGTACCCTCTCCAAATGCACCAACAGTGTTATCACTTTGCAATTATATGTTGTCTTCTCCATCTAAGATAGCAGTAAATTCTTCAAATTATGGCCTCAAAGCTTCCTCTGTGAGCTTGTAAAAAAATTGATTTTTTTTCATCAAATGTACCATGCAGTGTTGACTCCTATCTCCACTTACCCTTTGCCAGTCCTTTCAACCACCATGCTTTAAGAAATATGCTAAACCATGAAGTAAACTTTAAAGCTACACCTAAATCATTGCCACAATGTTCTCTCTTCTTATGCCACTGAATTTGGCTGCTTTGTATTTTGGAAGCAGTTTTCATATTATTTTTTTATTTTGACCTTGTGATATCTTACATAATTTATGTAATTCGTGATTTTTCTGGAGTACCCATAATTGGGTATGACAATTAATTTCTATTCTATACTAATATATTGGACCTATGTTCTTCCCAAATTCAATGTGAGAGGTTTGGCAGTATGATTGCATGTTTATGATATTCCTCCATAAATGTTTTGTCTCTGCATTTGCCACCTTCAAAATTAGAGTTCCATGTTCCACATCAACAAGATTGGTTCTAGAAAGGAAGCTACAGAGGTACTTCATGATACAGATTATACATATGGGTAGATGTTTGCTAATTAATTTATATGCCTATCATACCTATGGCATGGGACACCCCAGATCCAAACTAATGTGCATTTTGATGCAAATGTATAGGTTGCATATAAAGTGGAAATGTTGTTTAGAGAGGTTTTTAATTTGCTTTGTTAGATAGGAAATAAAATTGCCACATGTGGATCCTTTTATTTCGGTATTAAGGTTACTGAATCAAGGAGGCAAATTGTAGAGCTTGAAGGAATGTTGCATAAAGAGATAGTTGAATTTGAGGTGATATTATAGATGTATATAAATGTTGTTTAGTATACTTTAGGTTGTATAATATGATATTATGCTAGAATAATATTTCTACTTAATGAATATTTCCATATTTGTTTATAGAAATTTCTTAGTTGGAAATGATTTCTTCATAGTGTACTTCTTTCTTTTAATGCAATTTGTCAAATTCAAACATGGTTTTTTACAAGAGGCCATCATTAGTGATGGGCAAGTTAGAAGACTTGCTGCTGATATTTCAAAGCTAAACAATATAAGATGTCTTCTTCTTTATGAATCCTATGAATGGGATCATCATCTTTGCCATTATTCATAACTGCATCATATATACTCATTGTTTTTTACTTTTTGGCGTGCAAATCAGCCTTTTAAAGGTAGAATTTTATGTTGTCACAACAAATTTACATGATTCACAAGGTGAGAAATCAATCTTTAGTGTAATTGGAGATTGTAGGTTTTATAATTATAGGTTATTTATAGGTTGTAATTTTCTTCAAAGTTTCACTTTTAATTGAGTATTCAACCGAAGATATTAAGTATCTTATACATAACTATTTGTGATTTCATATACACTTTTGCTTCATTAGAATTAAGTCCATTTTGTACTCGCAGATAATTGAACACATTTTTTTCCAATGTTTTGTAGTCTTAAAGTGAACTAATTACTATGTTATTGTTTGGTGTCCATTGCTGAAAAGTTTCAATTTTTTATTTATTTATTGGTTGTTGTCATGTTTTGAGTGCGTACTTGTGAAATTCAAAATATAATTTTTTTTCCTTGTGGTTCCTTGGAGATCCGTGTTACATTTTCACAAAAGTTTAGATATCATTCAGATATCTAAAATTTATAATTTTAATTTGAACATTTACATGAAAAAGGAAAGACAAATGTCCCAATTATAAAAAGTCACCCAACAACAACAACATTGAGATTTTTCTTTCATTCAACCTGTAACATATTGCATCTTTCTTCATCAATGCTCTTCTTCCATATGCTATCCACTTATGACATTTCCTTTGCAATATTTGGTGCATTTGGAAGTTATAGGTCATTTGTAGGCTATAAATGTCTTCAATGTTTCAATTCTAATTGAGTATTCAACTCAACATATTGAGTCTCTTATACGTAACTATTTTTCCCTCCACCCACTTTTCATAACTTCCATAACAATTAGGTAGGGACTTGTAGCTTCGATGATGTTTTTCCTGTTTAGTAAAATATTGTCGAGACTTTAGTTTATTGAAAGTTGTAGAATTTACAATCAATAAAGTTTCAAGATATATTTTTTAAAAGTCTAATTCTTTAAAGGGTGCTATTTCAATGGAAGAGCACCTGCTTTACAAGCATGACGTTGGTGGTTCGATTCTATCGTGCCCTGATATTCATATGGAATGGAGGTGATTAGTTGTTGGTGACAGAGGCTCTTTTGACCATCACCAATGAGCTTATGGTGACATTTTTAGACCCTCACTAAAATATGAAATGGTGACTATCAACGAATGCCACTATATATACACATCAATAGTGACGACCATGAAAACTCTGTCACCACAAATTGTTGTTGCTGATATGAAATGGTGAGTGTCACTGTTTGTCATTATAGTCATTATTCGTGACAGACCTTGAAGTCACCAATGAGCTTATCATGACATTTTTTGACCCTTATCAAATATGAAATGGTGACGGTCGATGAACGTCACCATATATATGCATTAATAGTAACGACCATAAAAGGTCCATCACAATAAATCGTTTTTTTTTCGTATGAAATGGTGATAGTCACTATCTACCATTATAATCAATATTCGCGACGGACCTTGATTGTCACCACAACGCATACTTTCGGTGACACCACCTTTGGTGACGTTCAGTTTTTTGGTGACTGATGCTATTGTCCGTCACCATTGCTCATATGAAATGGTGACGGTCACTATCCGTCATTATAAATAATTATTAGTGACGAACCTTGAATGTCACCACAACACTTATACTTTCCGCGACGCCACTTTTGGTGACGTTCAATTTTTGGTGACGAAGGCATTTTTTACCGTCACCAATGAGCTTATGGTGACATTTTTCGCCCCTCACCAACGTCCTTTTTTCTTGTAGTGAGGATTTTCTTGCTCTAAGGATCCCATCAATGGAAAGTTAAGTGCCAGAGGCAACTTCAATACCGACCTGTAGAATGGCCTTCGAGATGTGTGAGTGACGACCGCTAGTGGATTTGTGTAGGGTGAAAGGAGGGCCAGGTTGAGGTCCAAGTCCAGTCGGAGTGTAATTACGAGGGCGTAAATTGCAGGAGTGGGTAGAAGAGGATTCAAATGGTTCAACAGTAAAAGTAGGTAAGGGAGGTGAGAGGGGGAGAGTAGAGGGTGATGGGGGGAGTGTAGAAGATGCAGGTAATGAGGGGGGAGGAGTTGTAGGTGAAAGGTTAGGTATGGAAGGGGAAGTAGGGGGAAACGGGAATGGAGGGGAGGACGTGGGACAAATAATGGAAGAGGTAGAGAATCCATCCAGAGAGGGCTCCGTGTACTGAATAGAAGCGAAAGATAAAAAATATAAAAATATGAAAGGAGGTAAAGAGGGTGTACCAGTATCTGAAGAGAGTCCAATGTGTGTAGCAGCAGTCATAGATCGAGTGACTCTGTAAGGGGCAGCCGCATCTTCCTGAGCAAAGTCCACCTGCGAAGAGGAAACAAGAGTCGAGAGGGAGCTGGATAGATGTGCCTGCCGCTGCAGCGAGACCGATACCTGTTCAATATTATGAAAACTACCCCATGTGTTGGTACCATATGCCTTTCCATTTAATGGAAAATATTTAAAAACATGTCCAACTTTGTGACAGCGATGACTGCGGAAAAGAACCCCTTCATAATCCAGTAACTGAGTCCGGGAAGAGTTGCACCATTGAATATTGATGGATTCTTCAAGGCCTTCCCTTATATCTAGTTGTACCAGAATGCAGGCAAAAGCCATCTTACCATATTCAATATATGAGAGATCGTGGTCCAATTATGTGCCCAGAAGGTTACCAATATCCCTGAATATTTGTACGTTCCATAAGTGAAGCGGAAGGGCAAGTAGATGAACCCAAATAGGTCCCGCTCCCAATGGCTTACGATCAGGATCAAATAAGGGGCTCAAACGCTTCAAAAGCACTGGAGCCATCTCAATGTGCCAGTATTGCATTAAAATCATATTAGTAGGGTCCCTGTTAGTGAAACGGAGGGCAAACCATCCCTTAGTAAGAGTATGGATGCTAGGAAGCTCATGTAAAATAGCACCCCAAATCTCTTCAACCCACTATGTCAGTCTTTTAACCCAGTAGTTCCGGCCACAAACACGCCCCACCACAAATGATATGAAAATGGTTTGGATAACTTGTATGTATTTCAAGAACCTACCACTCAGTTTAAATTAAAATTATCTAGCTTGAACTTGAAAATTTTGCGGAATTATTTACTTGAAAATGGTGTATGAATTTTTACTGTTTATGTGTCTTAAGTTCATTTTTTCTTGCTGAAATTTAACATGTATGAGAGCGACATAATGCAGAAAATAATCATTCAAACACAACAGTAATTTTAATCTAGGAGTTCACCTGAAATCTTGTGGGCTACGTCTCCTTTGAGCTTTGTCATCTTGACTCGGCTCTTTGGGATTATGGTAAGTTTTTTTTCAAGTAAATACTTAACTCCAATCAATACGAAATGATCCAAAGGACTGAAAATACCATTTAAATCCCTCGAATGGTTGTCCAAACTTTGTAAACAGCTTTAGGCTCTTGTTGACACGATTCCTTCTGTCAGCGCACTAAGCTACTTTGAGCTTCTAAATGGCACAAAATCCCTCGGAATTCTATTTTTCACTGAAAAAAACTCCTTTTGTATCCAATACACATAATACATCAATTATAAACTGATAAAATTCTCAAATTGAGCATTGCATTCCCAAAATAGGCTATCCTCCACGGTTTTCCCAAGGCTGACCAAAAATTCACATTAGCTTCTCGAGCTCTAGAAGTTCTCAAAATGTTCTGAAACCACTTCCATTAGTTCCAAAATGTCTGAAATAGTCAAGATATACTTTTCATTCATCAAAAATGGCCTTCGGCTGCTCCGATTTCGCCTCAATCACCTATCGGCACCCCCTGGCACTAGGGTCAGTGAAAAATTATCTACTGAGTTTTCAACCTCTAGAAGTATTCAAAAAATTTTGAAACCTCTGTCATTAGATTCAGAATGATTTTTTCATTCAATAATGACCACTATTTCACTGCATATGCTCTCGAGAAGCTCTGGTTAAGCCCTACACTGCTGCTGGCAAAAGCTGGCACTAATGGCCCCTGGAACTTTACTGAAGCTTTTCGGCCTTCAAGCGTTCTCTACAAGCTCTGAAAAACATTTCATCAGATTTATAACATCTTAATTATCCAATTTAGACTATTGGATCTCTGGAAAAGGACTCTAGCTCCCCTGGCTAGGCCTCAAACTGATTTGGCCTCATGGTGCCCCTGATGGCCCCTTCATATTCATTGAAGAAAAAAGTGCTGAATATGACCTCTGTTCGACCTGAAACCTATGCCAAACTCTTCATAAGGTCGAATAGACTCAAAATTGACTAAAATTTCATCCAATTTGGTTCAATAATGAGGGAGTTATGGCAGAAACAAGAAAACTGCCCAATGTCCCCCCAAAACCCCCACTAAATGTGGAGAAGTTGAGTTTAACTGCAGTTAGATTGGCCAATTCTGCCAAATATGGTGCGCCACCATAAATTCTGCCAACTTAAAAAAAACTGGATTAGTTTAACTTAAATGCGGATTATGGGCGGTTTAAACCAGTTTAATACTAAGCGTGTTTTAGGCGCTAATGAAGGAGATTAGTGGCTAAGCCACGTTTAGGGGTTAATGAAACCGCATTAAAAAAAATCTGCCATTCCTGTTAGCGCCTAGTCTTCTTCTCTTGGTCACATGGAGCACTTTAAAGTGGGTGTTGGCCCCCTTTACCACCATCCGATTTATATAATGACTTTAAATAAAACTTGGTTCGCATATTTGTTAAGAACCATAGGTGTGGTATGGTGGTGTGCTGTGGAATTTTTTGCAAACAGTTTCGGGGTTCAAAGCCCGTAAGTTGCACAAAATTTTTTAAATAAGCCCACTTCTCCACGACCTGGGGCCACATGGCGGCCTCCAGGCCTGCCATGTGGTAGCCCGTGATAGGCCAATAAACTCCAAAGTCAAACAGAAATCCAACCCCAAGCTGCCATTTGTCCACTTATGATAAGTTCGAATGGAATATTTCTTGGAATATTCTAGGGAATATTCCAAGAAATATTCTTTGGAATATTCTTTTCTTCTTTTTTTTCCAAAGTTAAAAAGTCAAACTTGGTCAACTGAATTTTGGAGTTTACTGGAGACTTCAAACCTCAATAACTTTTGCATACGACCTCAATTTTGAGAACCATTCGCGACGCCAGAATCGCAGTGATGATATCTTTCCGTTCATTCAGATTGCAACCACTTTTGAACACTTTCATTTTTGAGCAATTTGCATAACTTGGACATGATCTCCTGATCACACCTCCCAAATGAGAAGCTTTTGGACCCCAAAAGCTCTATGGAATATTGACACTGATCCATACAGTGAATGAGAGTACTACACCCTCTTCTCTTCAGCCTCCAAACACTTTCCTTGCATGGCTAGTGACTTTGAACCACAACTAGAAAGCAATTCACACTTCCCTTCCTCGATGCACTTGTCCTCCTGTCAAGAGCTGTGTTTCTTGCACTCCCTCAGAAAATTTCTGGCGAGAAATTTGCAGAAGGAAACTGTACATCGTTGCCTTGATCAATGATCCAAGGTGGCTCAAACAAACGAGATATTACAGCATAAAATACATGCATACAACCAAAAATTGCATATGTACAAAATGAGTACATCTTACGATGCTAAAAATTCCATCCACTTCATACCAAGCCACTTCCATGGCGACTTTTGCTGCTGCAACTCTTCTTCATGTGAATCTTCCATTTTCACATCAATAATGGAATCCTTGGTTCCACCTTATGTTGGAGGATTAATCCGTCTTGCGGACAAGACCGATCTCCCTAGTACTAAAAGTAACTAGCAACAAACAGCCAAATAGACTAATCTTTCTCTAAGCATATACGATCTATGAAAAGCTCTATAGAGGTGTTAAGGATTTACCGTTTGTCCAGTGCTTGTTTGAAGTCGTTGTTGTCCCTCGCGCGCTTGAAGGAGTTCTCCTCGTAAACCTGCAGTCACAAACAAGAAAAATATTACATAGCACCTGTATAGAAATCATCATAAACCATGCTTATCATAGTGATCAAGGAATCTATGAAATAAACCATTGATTGAAAGCTTATTGAGAAAAATGAGTATATTTGTATTAATTTAAAAAGAAGAAAATCCTTACAACCTGAGCCTTGATGTTGCACAGGACTTTCCGGGGTCCTAAGCAGAAATCTCCTTTACTTTGATAAGCTCTACACTCCTCAATCAAGACGAATAGAGGTATGTAATCTTTCCTCAAAAAAGTCTTAATTAACTAAGTCTGAATCTCAACAGCACTTAACTTCAAATATTCTAAAGCTTCAACTCCCCTTGAGGTTACCCAATGCCTCTTTTTATAGTAGAATAGAGGAGGTTTTCTGTTCCAACTATGAAGGGATAAAATCCTCCTTCAAAGGGATAAGCTCCTCACATCAAGGGGTTAGCTCCATAAGGTAAGGGATACATGCACCTCATAAGAGCGGTTCTATCACCGCAAGATATTTTCTAGAAGCTTCTAGAATTCATTTTTATTGAGCTTTTTGGAAATTACTTACGCCTTTTTGATCTTACAGGGGTCCGCACCTATAACAAAGAGAAAGTGCGTTCAAGTACGCATGACAGCTGAACATTGGGTGCGGGACCGCAGGCAAGATAGCGAGAAAGTGCGATACCAAAATTTAGGAGACTTTTAGGAGCTTTTCTCTGATTTTCAAGGCTTGACATGAGGAACTGATATGTTAGACTTGCAAAGGGAGAAGTATGAGTAGTAATGAGCTCATACACATGGCAGAATGTCAGGATGACAATTTTCAGTGTAACAGATTGCCCCCTAAAGTGAAAAGTCTAGAATAGATGATGCTGAAGTCTGTCATATATGAAGAGTGCAGTACTTTATCATTTCAAGGATCATCATGTGGTCACCCCAGTCGAAACCTGTAAAAACATTCAATGCAAAGTATATATATATCATCGCTGAGGTAGGCATTCCCATACTCAGATCAAAACTAACTAAAGACCGATTCAAATTGTTCTGATACAGGAATGATTTTGAGAACATCACAGTATAGACATGTGTAGACACAGTATGGATGCAGCCATCTGTTTGTGAATAGTCTATTGTATCAATGGTAACAAAATTCCTCGCAGCCTGGATGGTAGAAACTAGATCCAGGGTCTTGATTTCCGCATCTCGAACTAGTACAATTCTATCCATGTGACTAAATGTGTCGAAGTCGAACATGGTAGAAACCACTTTTTTACCAGTCAATGATGTAAACTGTTAACAAGTGTGAGAGTAACCACCAGTAATGTCAATGGCTCTCAAAGTACCCAGTACAATCCATGAAATGTGAATGAATGAGCTGAAGTCGAACATGTCACGGAATCATTCGATCGAAGGTCAATGATGCAACATGTCGTCGAAGGCGAGAAACCTGCCATTGAGGCATGCAGATTTCAAGGTACTGACGATTTCTGGATCAACTTCCTAGATAATGAGTTGTCGTCGATAGAAAGTGATCTGTCATAAGCAAGCCCACAACATGAAATCATATATCAAGTTTTGAAAATATATTTGCAAGGATTGACTCAAGGATGGTAAAAAATGGATGACAGATATTTTGCAGATGAATGGTTTATTTGAACTGTCCTCTTGAACACATAACGACACTGCAGATGGCTTGGTAACAGTTGACCCAAAGCTAATACCCAGAAACCAGATGAAGACTTTCAAATGAGGTTCGATTAACTGTTAGGCAAAGGATTTCCCAACCCAGGTGATTGAAAGTGTCGTGTTCAAGAGTGGTTGACTGAATTTCTGAAAAATCAAAATACAACAAACATGCCCATTTTCCTCTCTTTTCCCCCACCATTTCTGGCAAGTACCTCTTTATTTTTGACAAGCTTGAGGAGGATAACATTTGCTTGTTTATAAGCTCATCCTTCGGATGAGTCCAACTTAGTTTAAGATTTGAACCCTAAGAAGGAGTGGTTCGTTCCTGTTGAAAATTAAATAGGTTCTTTACTGTTAAATTTTAACGAGTCCAGTATAGGAGAAACTCGGTGTTTTTCAATTTTAGGGAGTCAGAAAAAAAAACTTAAGAAAACTCCATGGGTGCACTTTTTCGTAAATTTAGTCTCTCGAGCCCGAAAAAGGATAAATAATGCGGGAGAGAACTGTATTGACCGTAATTAGTCAACGTATACCTTTTTCGTAAATAGTCCATTTCAGTCCGTAAAAGGGGTAAACTTATACTGAAGGGACGATCATTCATTTACTTTAACGAGTTCAAACAATCAAGTACTCGACAATATTTTCATGTTTAGAGAGTCTGAAAAGGGCTTAAAAGAGAACTCCAATGTTTCGATTTTTCGTAAAATTTTGAAAGAGTCCGAAAAAGTGATAAAAGAATGCTCTTTGTTGAAAAAATGATCAATTCTCCTGATAAATCCAATTTCTGCACAAAAACTTGAAACATTACACATACCTGTTTAAAATAAGTAAAAACGCTTTCAAAATACCCTTTTTAAAGTGAAAAATAAATAAATTAAAAATTCATCTATTCGAAAAAACTTATAAAAATGACTTTTTCGACTTCATTTTTACTGTTCAAGTTCAGAGTGCAAAGTAGAAGCTTTTGGGTAAAAAAGTTCCTGTGAAGATTTCGGAAGATCCGTCTGACGAAATCGAGAACTGTCAGTCCCAGGTAATCCACGACCTCTTAATCTTGCTTTTCATCCATTTACAATTCTTTTTAGGCTTTAGTTTTTATTTTTTAAGGGAAAAATATGTTTAAGAAATTACCCGCGGGGGTCCGCAGGCACAACACACATGACCTGCGGACCCCGACCTTTTTCTATGTAGAAAAAGGTCGTGGGTCCGCACTTTTAATATAGAGCGCGTGCATTCCTACGCACTGTGTATGAAGGAAAAGTGTGGTCCCCGTGCAATTGAATTTCAAAATCAAATTTTCCATTTCCCGCCCAAAAATTTTCAAACTAGATTTTTCTAACTTATCTTTTTATGCATTGTAGGATTAGCAAGATGTTGATTTGGAGAGAACGTGAGCATGAGGATGTGGATGACGCCGCGATGCTCCATTTGCCCACAATGCAGGCTTTAAGAGCATGCAGTTTGTATAAATTTTGGGCCATTCAGGGCATGAGGGCATAGGTAGACCTCCTGACATGGCTGGTAAACAGGTGGAACGTGCAGGACCAGTGTTTCATTATTTGCGGCCACCAACTCGAAATTGAGCTGGAGGATATTTATTTTCTGACTGGTTTGTCCAAGAGGGGCGAACAACTTTCCTTGTTTGGGACTAGGCCAGGTGGCCAAACTGTCGCTAGTCTTCGACAAGAGTTCTGTAATGATGAAGCAGACCCCAGGGACAAACGGATTGATATAAAAACTATCATCCGTCCTAAGCTGAAAGTGATTGCATTTACTGTTACCAGACTGTGTGGGAGTGCTGCACTGCATGCGGCTACCGGTTCCCAGATGCGTATTGTTGTAGACTGTTTCCGAGGCACCATTTTCAACTGGTGCGAAGCTGTGTTGGCCAATGTAAAAGGCCAACTGACTAGAGCGAAAAATGGAAAACTAAACAACTTTGGATATGGATCCATTGTGGTCTCTTTTGCTCTAGAGCGGGTACCCATGCTAGCTCCGCAAAGTATTCCTGTTGATGTTGGTCGACCCCGAGAACCTAGAATGGTTCGTTGGGTTGCATTGATGGCCCGTCACGGAATTGAGGGCGCTGAGATTGTTCGATTTCCTCCTTCGTATTTTCGTTGGCTGGACAGCCAAATTTTTGTCATTGAAGACTTTCCGTATGCCGGGATAGACTTCCGCGGCGACAAGGAGATGACTCTCCCAGCGGGGGAATAGTGGGATGAATCAGGTAAAAACATTTTCAATGAATTCTACATTCTAATTTTTATTTTTTGATCGTCTTATCAATTAATAACCAAAATTTTTTTATAAATGCATATGTGGGTCCATGGCAACCAGCCCATCTCCAGCCGTATGACAGAAGACAACCAGTTGCAGCCGCACCAGCCCCAGTAGGCCAATCAGCGGAAATTTTGTCTGATTTAGAGCATCATCTAGAGCGTCTGACTCTAGATATTCCAGAGACGGACATAGATGAGATCCCACTCAGATTGCAGAGATTCGTGATTGGTGTTCCAGGACCTTTTAGAAGGTTCATGTGTAGGGTGGCTCGAGCAGTGGTTTCTTATCGTGATCACCATCAGTGATGGGATGATCGTGTTGTAGACTCATATTTTTTTACTTTTTGTGTTACCATTTTGCCGATCATAAGGTGTTTCCAACCTATGATCAAAGACGATGTATATTTTTTGAAAACATTCTATGCTATGATATATCACTATTTACTGGCTATCTGTACACATATTATGGATGTTATTGGTTTTACTGCTTTGATCATTGCAAATGTCGATTTATCATTCTAGAAGAAACTGCGTCTGCTAATGTATTTAAATGTCTTGGAATATGTTGATATTCAATATAATTGAATTCACGTTCCAAGAGACGAATTCTTAAAAATAACCGTAATAACACTGGGTTTCTAATGGCATAAACTCGATTCAATTGTAATACAACAAGTTTAGAATCCAACCTAACAATGAAACTCTGAATTCCAAATGATATGTATTCGGATAATAACTCAATCACTGCACTATACTCGGCAATGTTATTCGTTGTTTGACCAAGGCTTACCCCATGCATGGATACTAACTCATCAGAGGGTGAATAAATAACCCAAGCTATGGAAGAAATTTTTCGTGTACTACAACAAGCACCATCAGCAAAACCAATGTAGGTTTGAAGAGACGTCGACATCTGCAATATCAAGAGTAAAACTCAGATAAGTAGGAATAGTGATAAAAACACACTTCTAAATCTAAGCACGCTTTTCTAATCTAAAACACACCAGCAGTAAAGAAATCTAATCTAATAAATCTCCATACCAAGTTAAGCATAGTATCGCTTCAGATAAAGTCCATTTCTGGGTTTATCTAAAGGGACACCGTCAAAATCTATCAGCTCATAGGCCCCTTTAGCTAGCTTTTGCTTGACAATAAAAGGGCCATGCCACATGGGCACGAATTTCCCAGCTCCTAGCTTATCGTTGGCTTGATCATAAACTAAGACTAGGTCTCCTTCTGAAAAATTTCGAGGGGTAGCATTTCTATCGTACTGAGCTTTTATTCGTTTAATATGAGCCTCGTTTGCTATTACAGCATTTCGTCGATTCTCATCCAGCTGAGCTAAGTACAGGAAACGTTTCTCCTCCTCAAACGTAGCTGGGAGTAATTCTATGGCTAATTTTAGTGATGGAATTTCGCATTCAATCGGCAACACAACTTCCAAACCGTAAACGAGTTGAAAGGGAGTGAAACCAGTTGATGTTTTTACTGAGGTTCGATATGCCCAAAGTGCTGAAAATAACATGGAATGCCAATTCGTTTTGTGAATACCAATAATTCTTCTAATCATGGTGACTAAAACTTTAATTATGGCTTCAACCAGACCATTGGCTTGTGGATAATACGGATTGGAACTATCGTGACGCAAGCCAAGTTGATCTGTCAGTTCAGTCATCATGACATTGCGAAAATGACTTCCATGATCTGTAATAATGGCTTGAGGAACACCAAACCTAGCAATTATGTGATTAAATACGAAAGTTGCAACAGTCTTGCCATCAGCCGAAAGTGTAGGCATCGCCTCGGCCCACTTAGTAAAATAATCTACTGCTAAGATAATATATGCATGCCCCTTGGCCG
Source organism: Pinus albicaulis (assembly GCA_034641835.2). Classification (NCBI taxonomy): domain Eukaryota; kingdom Viridiplantae; phylum Streptophyta; class Pinopsida; order Pinales; family Pinaceae; genus Pinus; species Pinus albicaulis. Next base: position 103,339 of record JAXQQM020085813.1, on the reverse strand, counting down.
AGTGAGGGTTACATGTAATAAAATCGATACCCATTTCGTGAATGGACCAACAGCAATTATGGGATGAAGAGGAGCGGGTGGCACACGCATTTTACGATCAAAAATTTGACAATTGTGGCATTTCCGGACTGCATAAATGCAATCTTTGAATAATGATGGCCAGAAATAACCAGCGCGCAATATATTTTGGGCTGTGGCATACCCAGACATATGACCACCACATGCTCCAGAATGGCAATCATTTAACACCTTTTCAGCTTCTTCATGAACAAGACAGCGCCTGAAAACAGAATCCGCTCCCTGACGATAGAGTGTTTCACCAATAATATTATATTGTTGGGATTGGAAGCGTATTTTCCATCGCTGAGATTGTGAGATTTCAGGCCAAAAAGATTGGGTTTGGAGATAAACAATAATATCTCCATACCATAGATCTAAAGTACTGATAAGAAACAGAGATTTGTCCGCAATGGACTCTTCTGCCACAGTTTCAGTATCAGTAGAGGGAAAATCACACATCAGTTCCGCAAATACCAAAGATTTCTTTGTGCCTTGGATTTCTCAAACTCCAAGTCAAATTCCTGGAGGATGACTATCCATTTGGAATACTTGCCCCCTAGCAATTGTTTGGTTAAAATATACATCATAGGGTTGCAATAAAAAATTACCGTGGTTTTACGCAACAAGATGTAGTGTCTAAATCTCTGGACAGCTTGGACAGCTGCCAATGCCAATTTCTCCACATGTGTGTATTTGATCTCGGTCGGATGCAGATTCCGACTAAGATAGTAAATCACATGTTCAGTGTGAGGTTCATCTTCCTAAACTAACACCATCCCAATGGTGGAATGAGAAGCAGCGAGATACAAAATGTAATCCTGGTTGTAGTTGGGAGGATGCAATAACGGTGCATGGGTCAACGCGTGTTTAAGTGCATCGAAAGATCGATCAGCGATCTCGTCCCAAAGGAACGGAATGTTCTGTTTCAGCAACCGGGTGAAACCCTTTGTAAGCTCGGCATAGTTAGGAATGAACCGACGTAAGAAGTTTGCTTTCCCCTGCAAAATTTGGGGTTGGCGTAAAGTCGAAGGAGGAGGTAATCTAACAATAGCTTCGACCTTCGACGGATCGACACGAATGCCTAATTTCGAGACAACAAATCCCAGTAAACGACCCGAATCTACACAAAAAACACATTTATGTGGATTCAGCCTAATCTTATAATGCCTACATCTCATAAATATAGCTCGTAAGTGAGTGAGATGGTCGGCCCTGCCCGATGAATGAGCAGGTAAATCATCGAGATACGGCTGCACAATGTGCTTAATGTCATGAAACGCGTAAGACATTGCCCTTTGAAAAGTTGCTCCAGCGTTCTTTAAACCAAAAGGTAGTTTGTGATAAGCAAACGTTCCCCATGGAAAAATAAAATCTGTTTTTGGTTGATCAGCAGGGAGTATGTTTATTTGATTATACCCCGAAAAGCCATCCATAAAGGAAAACATTTCGCTACCGGCACAATCGTCGATTATCTGATCGATATAGGGAGTTGGATAAGTGTCTTTGGGACAATCTCGATTAATATCCCTATAATCGATACATACTCGTATCGTTCCTTTTTTTTTAGTCACAGGAACAATATTTGATACCCAATCCATTAAGGGAATTGGATAAATAAAACCTGCACACAGTAATTTTTCAACTTCTGCTTTGATAGCAACAGCTTTTCTAGGATGTATTTGACGTAAACGCTGATGAACAGGTTTGGCATCCGGGTAAGTCTTGATTTCATGTATGACGATTGACGGATCAATTCCTGGAATTTCTTCATAAGACTAGGCAAACACATCACAAAATTATTGAAATAGGGCTTTATAAGCTTTAATTTCATCTTCAGTACAGCAAGCACCTATATGAATGTTTTCAATTATTCCTGGTTTTACCGAAATGTCAATTGGAACCGTTCGAGAAATATTTTCTAAATTTAACTCAGAATCAGGATTTTGCAATGGATTCTGGGCTTCTTTGACATATTCAGCAGTAAAAATTGAAGCGAAATCATCTTCAAAATGATCTGGTTCAGGTAAAAACGAAGATCGATGATGCAGATCTTCCGATGGTAAATCATCAACAGACAAAAGTTCACGAATATTCTCATCAGTATGAACAATATCCGGAAATGTCGTTGTGGCTGAACCGGATATAGAAAGTGATTCCTCAGGGATCCCATTCATTGGATCAATTCCGGTTGAAGAGGTGTCAGAAAGTGATTGTACGACCTGGTATGCAAGTTCAAATGGACTCAAAGGCATTATGCCATCAATTGAATCTAACTCGAAGTCGGAAGGTACGATCCAAGGATCATCAAACATAATAGTATCTGACGAAATCATGTGAATAGTTGCAACAGCAGGCGATACATTAGGGGGAGGAAAAGAAAAAGTTCCCAGTAAACCAGAATCTTTAACTAATCCTACTCCAACATCCTTATAAGGGATAGTAGCTTTACCAACGTGCTGGATTTTTTCTGTAGAGGCTGGGTTGGAAGAGAAATAAGTTAACTGATCTATTGTGATGATCTTTCCTTGATATGGAAATTTTATGAGTCGAAAGACCGAAGAAACAACAGCAGTCATCGCATAAGACCAACTGCGACCCAGAAGAAGGTTGTAATCTAGAGGGGCATCAACCACTTCCACATCTAGATTTATGGTTTTACCTTCGACCCCTATGGGTAAATCCTGCAAAATACCAAAAGGGTGGAAACCTCGACCATCAAAAGCCTTAAGAATCGTCGGAGATTGGTTAAGTGTAGGAGAACCAAGCGATTTCCAACACTGAATTGACATAATACACGTTGAAGCTCCCTCATCAATCACAATCCGATAGATTGGTTTGTTTTTTACTAACACTGGTATCTGGAAAGCCATTTGATGAGGTAGACGAGGTGTACTATTTTCTAAATCGAAGATTATAAGATTAGAATCCTGAACATCTACAGCTCATATAGCAGACAAAAGCAATTTACGATGTGTTGGGCATGATTGCAGCACTTCCAAAGTTGACATTGCTGAAGGGGAAATAGCTAAGTCTTCAACAATGTTGTAATTCTGAGTAGCTCTCGCATGTGGATTGAAAGCTGATTTACGAAGAACACCTTTAGCAGGCGGTTTGATTATTAAGTTTGGATTTTGTTTCTCGATCTGTAGCGGACCAGAAATAGGAGGAGGTGTAGTTGATGCATTTGCATTAGAAAATTCTGATTCTTTCCCATCAACAAGATTCTTAGTACCATAATCTTGCGATCGCGTCGCAATCCTTACATGAGACATCATCAAAATAGGTTCTTATGAAGCAGTCGAAGTGGAACCAACCATCTTGCTATCTTGAGTCGGAAAAGGATCCTTTAAGACAGCAAGTTGTTGTGAACCTTTAACGAATTTTGCAACCTCAGCAAGATGTGGACATTCCTTAGTGAAGTGATCCTCGTCACAAATGTAACAAGGGTAAAGAGGGTTGCGCTTTTTGTCATTGGATTCATTTTTATCATTTTTCTCTTTCGAATTTTTCTTGTTTTTACTCTTCCCTTTCTTTTTACCACCGGATTTAGATTTAGCCGTAGATGTCTCCACGACATGAATGTCGGCAGAAATTTCTGGGGAAGATTCTCCTTTCAGGGAATCTGGTAAAGTTATAATAGGAGAAGAATTCTTTGAAGATTTCTTCTTACTTTTCGTATTGATTGTACCAATCATGCCATCAGCAGCATGAGACCCTGAAGGAGCAGCAGCTATCTGACCTTGTTTTGGAAGGTCGGGGATTTTTTCATGTAAAGTACCTGACTACGTGTAAACGAGGTCGAGGTACTGAGCTTGAGCAATCACTTTCTCTTCAGTAACATCACCGGCCTTACCTACATCTTCAGTGACCTTGGGTAACAATGATTTAACAAACCATTCTTCCAAAATTTGATTTGGAATATAAACTTTCACCAAACGCCTTCTACGTTGCCATTCATGAATATGATCAAAAATATACATAGACGTAGATTGCTTAAGTGAAGTTAATAATTCCGTGCCATTGTCATATCTGACAGGCAACTGAAAATGAGCCAAGAAGGCAGTCGCTAACTGACTAAAATTATGAAACGAGCCTCGTGGTAACTCAATGTACCATTTGGCTGCAAGACCAATAAGAGTTCTTTGGAAAAGATGTAAGCGAATCGAATCATAAATAATTGAATTAGACGCACACCATAGGTGATAATTCATGACATGATTTGCTGGATCCTCTCCTGACTTACCTTCAAACTTCGGTATATCACTGGGCAACTTATGTGGCATTGGCAGCCAGTACGGATAATAGAAAATCGGATCATTCGTAAGGCGCGTCAAATCAGGTAAATCCAAAGTTGCAATAAATGGTAACTGACGGTTAGGGTCACGAAAACCTTGAGTAGCTAAAGAAGTTCCAGGAGTTGGATACCCAGGATAACTGGGAATTGGATTTGTGTTAGGAATTGTGTAACCTCCTGGAAAACCAGGATTAACCGGACCAAACTGGGGTTGTTGAGGCTGCTGATAAGTGTAGCTAGGGTACGGTTGATACTAATAATTTGGATTTTGTGAACCGGGACCGAATTGAGGATATCCATGGTACGGTTGATACGTGAATTGCGGTTGACTTGTGACAACTGTACTCGTACCGGCTTGTCCTCCAGGTATCTGAACCGAAGTCTGAACAGAAGGCCCTGACTAGGGTACAGAGACTTGAGGGATTTGCACGGATGCAGGGATAGCCGAACTCAGCATTACAGATACTCCAGAAATAGGTGTTACAGGTTGGACAGACGTAGCAGTAGTTGCAGCAGTTTGAGGCGGAGTCTGAGGTGTACTAGGCGCAGACTGCTGAACAGAACTAGGTGCAGGAGTTTGAATAGTAGGCTGGACAGGTTGCTGGGTTGGACCAGAAACCAATGGCAGTCCAGGTTGAAAAGGAAACTGCACATTAGGCTGCATAGGCTATTGATATTGGGACGGATCCCACGCCATATTCATTCTGGGGTATTGTCCCGCAGAAGGTTGAACATAAGGACCATAACCTGGTTGAACGTAGGGTTGATAAGTAAGTGGTAAATTTCTGGCTCCTTGAAAAGATGACAGACCAGAAGGTTGTTGGTAACCTTGAATTGGGTACTGACCTTGAGGTTGATAACCCTGAGGTGCGTACTGACGATGGGGTTGATAAGGACCTTGAGGAGCATATTGAGCTTGGGGTTGACCCTGGGGTGTGTACTGTCCTTGGGGTTGATAACCCTGAGGTATGTACTGTCCTTGGGGTTGTCCCCCAAAATAATATGATTCCACAGTTTGTCCTGGGAAAAAGCTACCTTGAGGTTTACCCCCAGGTGGTAACTGACTTCCTGAAGGTTGCCCCCCAAGCTGTAACTGACTACCTTGAGGTTGCCCCCCAGGCGGTAACTGATTTCCCTGAGATTGCCCTCCAGGCGGTACCTGACTGCCTTGAGGTTGTGGATTCGGAATATTACCAGACATCATAAAAATTTGCCCTTCGTTCGACGTTTCAGTTTTAATTCCACTTAAACCAGATGATAACACGCTTTCAATCGGTTGAGGAGCTGCCCCCGAGAAAGTACCAGACAGAGCCTGATATCCCGAAGGAACAGAAGGACCACCATGTAAAAATGATTCTGGTGTCTGGGAAAACATGGATGATTCTCCTGCCATAATGGATGACGGATAATAACCTCTGGGTGTTGGATGAAATGGAACTCGAGGTGGAGAAAAAGCAAGACCCGGATTCTCTAAAAAAATTGTTAAGGATAAGTACCAAGCAGTAGTTCGAATAGGGCTGTATAAAATTGATTCACGCTCCCTAAGATTTAACAACTGAGGGGAATTGGGAAGAGATAATTCTTCGTCTGGATTAGTAAGTTCTTCAATAGAAATTAGTCCAGATGGAAGATCGTCAGTGACAATATTCCTTACCCTTGGTGAACCAAGATCGCTAGAAGTTGGTGAAATAAATCCTGAAGATGTTTCCAAAACAGAAGGTTCAGTTTCAGGTTCAGAGATTTCAGGTTCGCCAGCCCATTCACTGGCAGGAGAAATACTACCAGTAACTTTAGAAACTAAAATCGGCTCTTGAATATGTTCTGTTATTGGTGTTTGATAATCGGGATGAACCACTATGGATGAAGTTCCAACTTCTGTTGATTTAATCCTACCGCTACTAGAGGATACCAAAGCACGAAGCCCTTCAAGCTGACTTGGTGAATATTCAGGGGGTTTCCCTTGTAGTCTCCGGGATTGTCTCGGCAATTCCGCCACGATTAAATATTTAACTAATCACACGCAAACAAAGAAAATTTCAATGAAAACACCTAAAGTCTCTAAAAATCAAACAGCTGAATCACACGCTTAAAAATCTAGGAGTTCAAACCACACACAAACAGTAACTTCCCGTACTAAAAACACTAGTTGGTGATGAAATCCAACTTAGTAGAAATTTAATACAGAAAGGGCGGTTGGAACAGTTACCCCGACAACCTGCTTAATGAAACAGACTGGCGCAAGTTTCCTCACAAAACCATCTCGTGTGAAGATAACCCCCCAGAGAGTCCAAGTGAGTCTAGTCGACGTCTTCTCCAGGTACAATGAGATCTTTCCTTCACCGTCACCTTAGGAAATAATCTTAAGTTTGTGGACACTAAGGTTACCAATAGTAACAAATATAACTGGGGGAATAGTCTACGATCCGATCCCACGCACAAGGGTAGAGTATCAAAGCTCAATCCCCTTGAAGGTTCCTCGACATGGTTAATCCGAGGTTTACCGACAAGTGACCCCAGGCTCCTCGACAATGGTTAATCTGAGGTTTACCGTTTGTAATACACGCAAAATCTTCTATCTTCCCCAATGAAACAGAATTGATTGTCTCAGAGGTTCGGACATGATCTCATGATTGACTTCTTTAAGAGAAGCTTCCCAGATTATACAAATTACGATTGGGTTTATTTCCTACTGCAAGATTTGTCTACTTTTTTGTTTTACTACCTTGGAGATTTAATTACTCCCTACTCCAAGATACTAGCCTAATCTATGTTGGTGATAAGAGCCCTAGAAAATAAAAAGATTACTAGATGAATTTTAATTAAGCGTTACTTTTAAGAGTTGTTTCTTAAGTCAATGGGTGCAGAAATGAAACTCTGATGGTGTGAAGACTCGACTTCCAAAAACACTACAAATGCACCTAAAAATGATAATCAGATCGTTTCCTTTCAATGAAGTTCTAATTAAGGAAAAGTTGGAGAATGCAATTCTTTTAATGAACAATTCCTTCTCTAAACATTAAGAGCAATTGAAAGAAAATATTTTTGTCTTTTCAGCAATAACTCAAAATGAAACAAAACTATTAAAGCTCATAAGAAAAATCCTTTCACTTTCAAAAACTTGAAGCTACAAAACAAGTTTTCTTCAAAAGAGATCTACAAAATTCTATGAAAAACACTCAAAACTATCAAACTAATTCTGAGACCTACAAATTTTAATAATCTAATTGAATTAAAGCTTTTAAGAAAAAAATAAATAAATAAAATAAAATTTGAAGAAGGTTTTACTTAGCTATTCAGCAAGCTAAGGATCTATTCATTCAGAATAACAAATAGATCAAAAACACTCAATTATGTTTTTATGAAAAAATGAAATTCAAAAACCAATAACAAGGTTTCTTTTCGAAGGTTTGCAAAGGAACAGGTAACTCTATTTCTTCATAGAGGATGACTTCACAATCAGGCCAGATTCAGCAAAAGACAAACGACCAATGTAATCTTAGGCACTTTAAACAGTCAATGCTTCGAATCGCTACAAAGACCAAGTGAAAGACAATCCAAAACGCAAACTTCTAGAAAATCATCAAAACACCAATACTGCTAAGATTCATTCACAGAAAGCTTTTGACAGAAATAATCATCAATCTGGGCAGAAACCAAAAAACTCTAAATCACAATAAAGACAAACTAAAGAAAGAAATCCAAAGGTTTTTCAAAATTTTAACAGGGTCTGCAGGCTTGCAGAAGTAACAGGTGTGGTACCGCACTATTTACTAAAGCAAAAATGCGAAACTACCCGCACTGTGCAAAGAAGGCAAAGTGCGGTCCCAGGAAAAATTAGAGAAAAACATAAAAGATCTCAAAATTTTCAAAAACAGAGAAAACCTAAGCTACCCAGGCAGATGTATATCAATCAAAAACTAGGAAAACGTTTCCTAAAATCAAAATAAAAGAGAACCAAAAACAACAAGTTCTTTCCCCAATGGAGTCGCCAATTTGTTGGAGGATTAATCCGTCTTGCGGACAAGACCGATCTCCCTAGTACTAAAAGTAACTAGCAACAAACAGCCAAATAGACTAATCTTTCTCTAAGCATATATGATCTATGAAAAGCTCTATAGAGGTGTTAAGGACTTACCGTTTGTCCAGTGCTTGTTTGAAGTCGTCGTTGTCCCTCGCGCGCTTGAAGGAGTTCTCCTCGTAAACCTGCAGTCACAAACAAGCAAAATATTACATAGCACCTGTATAGAAATCATCATAAACCATGCTTATCATAGTGATCAAGGAATCTATGAAATAAACCATTGATTGAAAGCTTATTGAGAAAAATGAGTATATTTGTATTAATTTCAAAAGAAGAAAATCCTTACAACCTGAGCCTTGATATTGCACAGGACTTTCCAGGGTCCGAAGCAGGAATCTCCTTTACTTTCCTCAAAAAAGTCTTAATTAACTGAGTCTGAATCTCAACAGCACTTAACTTCAAATATTCTAAAGCTTCAACTCCCCTTGAGGCTACCCAATGCCTCTTTTTATAGTAGAATAGAGGAGGTTTTCTGTTCCAACTATGAAGGGATAAAATCCTCCTTCAAAGGGATAAGCTCCTCACATCAAGGGGTTAGCTCCATAAGGTAAGGGATACATGCACCTCATAAGAGCGGTTATATCACCGCAAGATATTTTCTAGAAGCTTATAGAATTCACTTTTATTGAGCTTTTTGGAAATTACTTGCGCCTTTTTTATCTTACAGGGGTCCGCACCTATAACAAAGAGAAAGTGCGTTCAGGTACGCATGACAGCTGAAAATTGGGTGCGGGACCGCAGGCAAGATAGCGAGAAAGTGCGATACCAAAGTTTAGGAGACTTTTAGGAAATTTTCTCTGATTTTCAAGGCTTGACATGAGGAACTAATATGTTAGACTTGCAAAGGGAGAAGTATGAGTAGTAATGAGCTCATACACATGGAACAATGTCAGGATGACAATTTTCAGTGTAACACCTTCGCCAATCTTTCTGTCCTCTTGCTGCATGTGCTTGGGACTACTAGTTGGATGCAAATTCCAACAATGGGAGACAACATGTCCCCTCTTTTGGTAATATGTGCAAATATTATGCACCTTCTTTGAAAGTTTCCTTTGCCTCATCTGCTTCCTGTATGCTTTCTTCCTCATCCAGCATCTCGAAACATCATGATTAAATCGACCACAATATGTACAACAAATATTTCTTCCATTTAAGCATGCAAAATTATTATTCCTTGCAGAAACACAATCAAATTGATCATGAGAGATTTATACCTCTTGTGCTGCTTTGAATGTTCATCCTTTTTGTCTTCATGGGAAGATGAACTAGTAGAGGCTCCAACTTTCATTTGTAGACTAACATCATCATTCTTGTCTTGAAAACTGTATGAACTTGCATGCTCGCCATAAGCTGCATGTATACCATATTCTTGCTGCAACAAAGGCTTAAAGCAGTGGAAATCATCTTTGAAACAAATTTGACATATTTTCACCTTAGAACTTGAAATAAAGGTTATCTTTAAAGTAGCTTCACATGCTTTCATGGTTTTGGAGTCTTCGCCATGAAATTACACATAACCAAGACCAAGATTCTTGGGTCGTTCTTCAACCGAAATGGGATCAACCATGCCTTATGCATGCTTCCCTAATCCCTTGCCTTCATAGCCCATTTTAATCATTAATTTGGACCCTATACCTCTTGTATGTTTTTCGAAAGGACCAACACATCTTTCTAAAGAGGAAACTGAAGACAAGTTAGAATGGATTACCGCTTCCTCACGCATGTTCTTGGTCAAAGCCTCTTGGGCTTGATGGAGCTATATCTCCATATCATGCAATTTTTGAAGAATTTATTCCTTCTCTTACTCCATGGAAAACAATTATTCACGAAGTTCAGTGCTTTCTCTTTTATCCTCAAACAAAATCTGCACCATGTCCTTCAATATGTTGAAAATGCAACAAGATGATGGAGCTTAGTGAAAAGAAGTCGCCTTCACTAAGTGGGCCCGCAGGCTATTTTTTGAGCAAAGTCTATTTTTAGACTATGTCTATTTTTAGACATATGGATCATGGTCTATGAGTTGCAGGATGCTATTTATGGATGATTGGTCGAGTTGGTAAAAATAGATGGACCTCTATTTTTAGACATTGGGCGGTTTCTATTTTTAGATTGTCGGGCTAAAAATAGAACAGTCAAATATTATTAACCCTTAATAATATTTAGACTATAAACATTATCTTATCCTCTTGGAGCACTTCAGTTTGATGCTTGGATATGGCACATGCAGCTGACAGAAGGAAATACGCTTTTCCTAAGGGTTAGTTGAGCTATTGCATGGTTGACTTTAGTTAGAACTCATGTGGCAGAGTTTGGTGGAGTTGATGAGACAGTTGGTGGAGTTGTGTTCGATTTAACTTAGTTGAACTAGTTGTATTTAGTCTAACTGAAAAATACACTAGTGATGAGTGGTGTGAATTAATTATTAATTAATTCACTAATTACTAACTCATAAATCAACTAAAGAACACATCAGTTAACTGCAATGCATGGACAGTTCAGTGGAGATCAGTGTTAGAGGTGGGTGAAAGGGTGAGTATACTATCAGTTGTGACTATTGGCTGTGCATGAGATTTGCACACACATTGATGGAGATTGCCAATGAGGATTGCACAGTTGAAGCTAGTGGCATTCGAACTTGGATCTCATCATTAATCAACTTGGATTGCGCAGTAGAGGCAGGCAGACTTGTGGAGGAGATTTGAACCCATGACTTGTTCAAATCTCAGTTATTTTGTGTGTAACTTTTGGAGATAGTGCTGAGAGCTATGAGAGCTTTGTGCTATGTATTGTTACATGTTCTCTATCATTATAATATACAGATAGTTGGGGGTTTTGAGCTATTGCTTTCCCCATTACATACTGTGTTGATATGTGTGCTTGATTATGTTTTAATGTGCGCATGCGACTGCTTCTATTTCCGCATATTGATGATCAATTGTAGAAGAGGTTATGTATTATGCATGAAGCTTAAATAGTGTGTAATCAGGATAATATTGGTGAATAATTCAAAAAATTATTCAAACTTATACATGGTATCAAAGCGATATTGATCATTGGATCTATTACAGTGATTACAATTATTTCGGTAGACAGAGTCTGTAACGGGCCAGGTAGCCTCTGGATCCATCCTTTCTTTGAAAGGTGATATATCCAATAAATGCCCCTACAGTCGATCTCTGTGCTAGAAATAATTTGTTCTCACAGAACGGAAGCAGTTGAGTTTTGAGCTGGTGGAATTCGAATTTGCAGCAGAATTTGGAATTCGAATTTGCAGTAGTTTTCTTGGTGTCGAAGTCAAAATGTCTTTCAACGGATTGCGACTGGAGTATGCCCTTGAGGGCAGCTCGAATTATGTTGCATGGAAGGACAGGATGGAGGCGGTATTAGATGATAACGGGCTGAAGGAGTTCATAGAAGCTGAGATCCCAAAGCCTACTGATGCTACTCAAGTTGAGGCTTGGAAAAAGAAGATGGAAAAATGTCGAAGGATTCTGTTGGAGGGCGTGAGGGATCACATTATATCCAGCATGCATGGAAAAGCTTCTCCATACTTGATGTGGAAAGCGTTGACAGATTTATTCCAAAGCAAGAGCGACCAGAGGAAGTTGGCGCTCAAGGATAAACTCAAACACATAAAGATGGAGAAAGGCAATAGTATGCCCAAGTACCTCACGAAGTTCATCCAATGCAGGGATGAGCTAGGAAGTGTGGGAGTGATTGTTGATGATGAGGAATTGGTGAGCTTGGCTCTCCTTGGTCTTCCAAAGAGTTGGCATGCCTATCAGTATTTTGTCAATGGTCGAGAGAAATTGCCAGGATGGGAGCGACTTTGGTCGGATCTTGTGCAAGAGGAGATAAGGCGGAATACTAGGGACGGATCTTCATCAAAGGCATCTGATGAAGAAAATTGCGCTTTGGCTGCCAAAGCAAAGAAGGGGAAGAGCAAGAAAGCTTCTCATTCCGGTACAAAAGGCAAGAAGCAGGACATGTCCAAGGTGAAGTGTTTTCACTGTCACCAGCACGGACATTATGCCACAAATTGTCTGCAGAAGAAGAAAAATAAGCATGTTGCTGGATCTGCAGCAGGAGAGGCCTTAGCCTCGCAGTTTGAGCTTGATTTTTCGCTGATCGCATGCTTGGTTTCAAGTGTGATGCGATCAGTATGGTTCTTGGACAGTGGTGCGTCTTTTCACATGACTGGAGATCGAGATCTGTTTTCAGATCTGGATGAGAAAGATCTTGGAGTGCACATCGAGATGGGCAATGATGGTAGATACAGTGCAACCGGTATCGGTACCATTTCCTTTGAGAGGGAGTCTGGTAAACCCTTCGTATTAAAGGAAGTGATGCATGTTTCTATGATTGAAGAAGAATATGATCTCTGTGGCGATGTTAGAAGACAAGGGGTACGATGTTGTATTCAGCGAAGGAAAGGATTTCCTGCGCAGTAAGACAACTAGAGAAACCCGAAAGATAGGGGTTCGAGTCAAGAACCTTTATCAGTTGTAAGTAGATGGCTGTGCAGCAATGGCATGCAAGGCGGAAGGAGTGGTGAGCCGGGATGATGGCGAGCTGTGGCACCGGAGATTAGGCCACCTTCACCATGGAGCTTTGAAGATACTGCAGCAGATTTCTACTGGGCTTCCTAAGGGCACTCTTGCGCAGTCAGATCAGTGCAAGGGGTGTACCTTGGGAAAATTTGTGAAAGCCACCTTTCACGAGAAGGATAGTCATGCCACGACAATCCTTGAGAGAATTCACACAGACGTGTGTGGACCTTTCTCAGTAGCTTCGACAGCAAAGCACAGGTACTATGTGATCTTTGTTGATGATTATTCTCGGAAGTGCTGGATCTTCTTCATGCAGAAGAAGAGCGAGACATACTCAAAGTTATGTGAGTTCAAGGTGCTGGTTGAGAAGGAATCGGGGAAGCATGTGAAGGCTCTTAGGAGCGACAATGGTGGTGAATTCATCTCTGCCGAATTCAAGGACTTTTGCAGCGCAGAAGGAATTTGGAGAGAGCTCATAGCACCTCATAACCCACAACAGAACGGGGTTGCTGAGCGGAAGAACAGAACGATCGTGGGTGTTGCACGGGCGATGTTGCATGATCAGGGCCTACCCCTTCACTTGTGGGCGGAGGCATGCAATACTGCGGTATATGTGCAGAACCGTTGTCCTCATAGGATAGTTGGCATGAGTACACCGGAGGAGGCGTTTTCTGGTAAGAGGCCTGATATTTCCCATTTGAGGATTTTTGGTTCACCTGTCTACATGCATATGACGAAGGATGCCAGGAAGAAGCTGGAGCCGACCGCAGAGGTTGGGATATTTGTGGGGTACACTGATACGCCCCACAACTATCGTGTGTATTTGCCAGACAGTCGCAAGACTGTTGTGCGACAGGATATCAAATTTCAGGAGGAGAAAGCCATGAAGTGTTCGCTTGAGAGGGAGCCACACTTTCATGCAGATGAGAGCCGCTAATAGTTCCTAGGGATGAGCTTCCGGATGTGGATCAGCCACAAGAGGAAGTTCATGGAGTGGAAGAGACCACTCATGCGGCACCATCATCGGGCGGAAGCGCACTACAGAAACTGACGACTAGCTCAAGATGCGAGAGAAGGTTGTAGGACCACCTACGGCAAAGCGTAGACAGAGGCGATCCATGGGACCGGTACTTGGATACATGGCTCTGATGAGCAAGTGTATTGTGACAGAACCATCCTCTTTCAAGGAAGTTGTGGATGATCCTGCATGGGTAGATTCCATGGTGGAAGAGTATGATTCGATTGTCAGAAACAGTGCATGGGAGATTGTCCCAAGACCGGAGGGGAAATCAGTGGTGGGTTCGCGATGGATCTACAAAGTGAAGCAGGCGGCTGACGGGAGTATGGAGAAGTACAAGGAAAGATTTGTTGCCCAAGGCTTCTCACAGATAGAGAGGATCGATTATGAGGAGACTTTTGCACATGTCACAAGGTACTCTTCCATACGGACAATCTTGGCTCTCTCAGCGCGGATGGGGTGGCACATTCATCAGATGGATGTGAAGAATATGTTCCTCAATGGAGTCATTGAGGGGGAGGTGTACATAGAGCAGCCCGAAGGTTTCTAGATCTTCAGCAGTGAGTCGCATGTGTGCAGACTCAAGAGAGCACTGTATAGATTGAAACAAGCACCTTGTTCTTGGTACACACAGATAGACAGTTATTTCACCGGACTTGGATTCTCCAAGAGTGAGGCGGATCCTAACCTGTACCAGATTATGGTGGAGGGGAAGTTGCTGATCATTGTATTGTATGTAGATGATCTGATTTTGACGGGGGATGAGCTGTTGATACTTTCATGCAAGGAGGATCTTGCTAGAGAGTTTGAGATGAAGGACTTGGGCCTCCTTCATTGTTTCCTGGGATTGGAAATTTGGCAGCGCAGTGATGGACTGTTTGTTTCTCAGGGTAAGTATGCCCAGGAGATACTGGAGAAGTTCAACATGCATGGCTGCAAGCCTGTTGATACTTCTCTTCTTGGAGGTTGGAGGAAGGAGGATGCTACTTCAGCGAAGGTAGTGGATGCCACTGTTTATCGACAGTTGGTGGGGTCACTTATGTATCTGGTCAATACACGACCCGATATATGCTATGCTGTTAACCAGCTTTCGCAAGTTATGGTTAAGCCTACCAAGATCTTCTGGAAGGCAGGCAATCATGTATTGTGTTATCTTAGAGGCACATCGGGATATGGACTGTGGTATAGATAGGAGGATGAGTTGAAGCTGTGTGGCTTCACGGATGCAGATTGGGCAGGGAGCCCAACGGACAGAAAGAGCACATCTAGAGGGATCTTCAGTATCGGGTCGACAACAGTTTCTTGGTACAGCAGGAAGCAGAGATCCGTGGCATTCAGTTCAGCAGAGGCTGAGTATATCGCAGCAAGCTTGGCTGCATGCGAGGCCATATGAATGAGGAAGATCCTGGTCGGGTTGTTCGGGTCACACTTGGAGCCTACTGTGATTTATTGTGATAACCAGAGTTGCATTAAACTCTCGGCTAATCCAGTATTTCATGATAGATCCAAACACATCGACATCAGGTACCATCATATCAGAGATTGTGTGCAGCGAAGAATCATGTTACTTTCATACATTCCCACGAAGGATCAAGATGCTGATATCTTGACGAAGGCGCTCACCAGGAGAAAATTTGAATACCACATAGGCATGATAGGGGTTGCAGATAATCCATATCTTGTTGAGAGGGAGTGTTGAAAATGCAACAAGATTATGGAGCTTAGTGAAAAGAAGTCGCCTTCACTAAGTGGGCCCGCAGGCTATTTTTGGCGCAAAGTCTATTTTTAGACATATGGATCATGGTCTATGAGTTGCAGGATGCTATTTATGGATGATTGGTCGAGTTGGTAAAAATATATGGACCTTTATTTTTAGACATTGGGCGGTTTCTATTTTTAGACTGTCGAGCTAAAAATAGAACAGTCAAATATTATTAACCCTTAATAATATTTAGACTATAAACATTATCTTATCCTCTTGGAGCACTTCAGTTTGATGCTTGGATGTGGCAAATGCAGCTGACAGAAGGAAATACGCTTTTCCTAAGGGTTAGTTGAGCTATTGCATGGTTGACTTCAGTTAGAACTCATGTGGCAGAGTTTGGTGGAGTTGATGAGACAGTTGGTGGAGTTGTGTTCGATTTAACTTAGTTGAACTAGTTGTATTTAGTCTAACTGACAAATACACTAGTGATGAGTGGTGTGAATTAATTATTAATTAATTCACTAATTATTAACTCATAAATCAACTAAAGAACACATCATTTAATTGCAATGCATGGACAGTTCAGTGGAGACCAGTGTTAGAGGTGGGTGAAAGGGTGAGTCTACTATCAGTTATGACTATTAGCTGTGCATGAGATTTGCACACACATTGATGGAGATTGCCAATGAGGATTTCGCAGTTGAAGCTAGTGGGATTCGAACTTGGATCTCATCATTAATCAACTTGGATTGCGCAGTAGAGGCAGGCATACTTGTGGAGGAGATTTGAACCCATGACTTGTTCAAATCTCAGTTAGTTTGTCTGTAACTTTTGGAGATAGTGCTGAGAGCTGTGAGAGCTTTGTGCTATGTATTGTTACATGTTCTCTATCATTATAATATACAGATAGTTGGGGGTTTTCAGCTATTACTTTCCCCATTACATACTGTGTTGATATGTGTGCTTGATTATGTTTTAATGTGCGCATGCGACTGCTTCTATTTCCGCATATTGATGATCAATTGTAGAAGAGGTTATGTATTATGCATGAAGCTTAAATAGTGTGTAATCAGGATAATCTTGGTGAATAATTCAGCTATTATTCAAATTTCTACACAATATAATAAAGTCACGCTTCATATCATCATCGAAGAATCATGTGAAGGAGGAAAATTCACTTGTAGAAGTTTTCATTATGATGTCAATGAACAAATTAACTTTAAAAAGTTCTCAAAGCTTTTCAAAACAAATGACAAATATTTTTAAAACCAAATGGCTCTAAAGACCAACTCTTATTCAAGCAACCAAACAACAAACAAACTCCAAAAGCTTCGTAACAAACAATCGTCAAGAGGGTTTGTTTTCCAAAGGTGACTTTGAGGTCCTTTGGGGTAAGGAAGATGCCTTCAACTCTTTCTTCCTTTTTGTTCTCTCCAAGACTTAGCTAATCAGTAGCTATCCCAAAATCTCAAGCAAACTCAAACAACAATCAGTTTGCAAACAGTAAAACAGTCAATCTTTTACACTGTTTAACACCCTTCAAGCTATACAATCAAGCACCCAGGTGCTTTGTCAAGTAAGAAACTATGCTCTGATACCAACCTGATCTGAAAATGGTCTGGATAACTTGTATGTATTTCAAGAACCTACCACTCAGTTTAAATTAAAATGATCTAGCCTGAACTTGAAAATTTTGTGGAATTATTTACTTGAAAATGGTGTATGAATTTTTACTGTTTATGTGTCTTAAGTTCATTTTTTCTTACTTAAATTTAACATTTATGACAACAACATAATGAAACAAATAATCATTCAAACACAACAGCAATTTTAATCTAGGAGTTCACCGAAATCTCGTGGGCTACGTCTCCTTTGAGCTTTGTCATCTTGACTCGGCTCTTTGGGATTATGGTAAGTTTTTTTACAAGTAAATACTTAACTCCAATGAATACAAAAATGATCCAAAGGACTTAAAATACCATTTAAATCCCTCTAATGGTTGTCCAAAATTTGTAAACAGCTTTAGGCTCTTGTTGACACGATTCCTTCTGTCGGCGCACTAAGCTACTCTGAGCTTCTAAATGGCACAAAATCCCTCAGAATCTTATCTTTGTCACTGAAACCACTCCTGTTATATCCAATACACATCATACATCAATTATCAACTGATAAAGTTCTCAAATTGAGCACTGCATTCCCAAAATAGGCTAACCTCCACAGTTTGCCCAGGGCTGACCAAAACTTCACATCAGCTTCTCGAGCTCTATAATTTCTCAAAATGTTCTAAAACCACTTCCACTAGTTCCAAAATGTCTGAAATGGTCAAGATAGACTTTTCATTCATCAAAAATGGCCTGCGGCTGCTCCGGTTTCACCTTAATCACCTATCGACACCCCTGGCACTAGGGTCAATGAAAACTTATCTGCTGAGTTTTCGACCTATAGAAGTCTTCAACACTTTCTGAAACCTTTGTAATTAGATTTATAATGATATTTTCACTCAATAATGACCACTGGTTCACTACATATGGTCTCAAGCAGCTCTCGCTAAGCCCTGCACTGCTGCTGGCAAAAGCTGACACTAATGGCCCCTGGAACTTTACTAAAGCTTTTCGGCCTTCAAACGTTCTCTACAGGCTCTACAAACCATTTCATCAGATTTATAACATCTGAATTGTCCAATTTAGACTATTGGATCTCTGGAAAAGGACTCTATCTCCCCTGGCTAGGCCTCAAACTGATTTGGTCTCATGGTGGCCCTGATGGCCCCTTCATCTTCCTCGACGAAAAATGTGCTGAATATGACCTCTATTTGACCTTAAACCTATTCCAAACTCTTCATAAGGTCGAAGAGACCCAAAATTGACTAAAATTTCATCCAATTTGGTTCAATAATGAGGGAGTTGTGGCAGAAACAAGAAAAATTCCCAATGTCCCCCAAAAACACCCACTAAATGTGGAGAAGTTGAGTTTAACTGTAGTTAGATTGGCCAATTCTTCCAAATATGGCGTGCCACCATAAATTCCGCCAACTTAAAAAGACTGGATTAGTTTAACTTAAACACGGATTATGGGTGGTTTAAACCAGTTTAATACTAAGCGCGTTTTAGGCGCTCATGAAGGAGATTAGTGGCTAAGCCACGTTTAGGGGTTAATGAAACCACATTAAAAAAAATCCACCATTCCTGTTAGCGCCCGGTCTTTTTCTCTTGGTCACATTAAGCACTTTAAAGTGGGGACTGGCCCCCTTTACCGCCATCCGATTCATATAATGACTTCAAATAAAACTCGGTTCGCATATTTGTTAAGAACCATAGGTGTGGTACAATGGTGTGCCGTGGAATTTATTGCGAACAGGTTCTGGGTTCAAATCCCGTAAGTTGCACAAAAATTTTAAATAATCCCACTTCTTCATGGCACGGGGCCACGTGGCGGCCTCCGAGCCTGCCACGTGGCAGCCCGTGATAGGCCAATAAACTCCAAAGTCAAATAGACATCCAACCCCAAGATGCCATTTGTCCACTTCTGATAAGCCCGAATGGAATATTCTGGGGAATATTCTACGGAATATTTCAAGGAATATTCCTAGAATATTCTTCTTCTTTTTTAATTTTCCCAAAATTAAAAAGTCAAACTTGGTCAACTGAATTTTGGAGTTTACTGGAGACTTCAAACCTCAATAACTTTTGCATATGACCTCAGTTTTGAAAACCGTCCACAACGCCAGAATCGAAGCAACGAGACCTTTCCGGTCGTTCAGATTGCAACCACTTTTGAACACTTTCATTTTTGAGCAATTTTCATAACTTGGACATGATCTCCTGATAAAAAACTTTATCCACAGTACCCAGAATATCAGCCATCTGAATGCCTACGTCGAGGGTGAGGAGGCTGCTACGCTTACAATACCGCACACATTTCATGCGACGGGGGTCACGGGAGGGGGCGGGGGGCAGTCCAGGAGTTAGGGGGGCGGAGGCGGTGAGTGGAGGAGACGATGAGGAGTCGGGAGGGGGAATAGGGGAGTCAGGTGGGGGTATGACAAAGCATCCAGATGGGCGGCGGGGGGGGGGGGGTAGCAGCTTGGTCGTGAGTGGTATCGGGATGATGGGGGGGAGGGGAAGAGTGCGGTGGGGGGTGGGGAGAGGTGTGAGGGGGAGATGAGGTGGTTGAGAGAGGAGGTGCCAGAGCGAGGGAGCTAGGGTAGATGAAAGAGGGAGCAGCCGTAGAGAGAGGGAGAGACTATAAGAGAAAGGCTAAAGAAGCAAGGGACGGAGGAAGGAGGTCCAGGGAGGAGATAAGATCCAGTTCTGTAGCCGAGAGAATAGCAGGGGAGCTATGGGTGAGGTCAGGGACCAGAAAATATTCAAGTGCATGGAAGGAATGAAGAGGTGAGGATGCAGAAGGAGAGAAACATGAGAAAGCAGGGCAAGTAAAAGGAGAGGATGTGGGGTGGGAAACATACATACCAAATGAAAAGAGATGTGAAAGGGTCCAAACGTCCACCTAGGAAAATGGGTCCTTCGAATAATCGACCAACTGCTCATCCTGGGCCCCCTCCATCGATATCCCGAAGAAAAATTCCGTTAATGCCAGAAACTAACCTTCAGTCAGAAAAACGGTCACGGGAATACTGGTATGGAAGATCACCGAAGGCAAAAAGACGGGGGATGACGGAGGACAGAACAATGATAGTTGCAACGTTCTGATGCAAGAATGGGCTGAGAAATCCGCATGTTCACCATCAGAGGCAGTAGACGCGGTCGGGTGAGCGAAGAAGGTTCCAGTCAAATGTTGGAAAGCCAAATATCTTGCCACAGTTGGATAATACAGAGTGGCCCCAAATGATATCAAAATCATCAAAACCTGTAGTGTTCAACCATCAGACGTCGTAGTCAAGCATAGGTCGCTGCCATGCTAAGTCGCAGAATGGGTTGTTATAGGTGCCGAAGAAACCCTCCTCCAAAAATTTTCAAAGCTGGTCTTCACATCAACTACATTACTGGAGCTTTGATCTAGGTAAATGTTAAATGCACTTTTATACTAATGTTTATCTATGGTTACTTATCTCATATATGATCAAACTTATGAATGCGATATATATATCTCACAATTATTTTGATTAAACTACTTTGTCAAAATAATTATTTTTACATAATTTTCATCTCTTTCGACTATTGAATAATCTTTATTACCAATTGTTGAAAGATATCCTCCTAGATCGCATTAAAGAATGAATACTCTTGGGTATATAGTAGAATAGATATTTAGTCACTGCATATGATAGATTAAACCATTTTTCCATTTTCATGTTATAAACAAACACACCCTCATTATCCTTATTGGGAAAATGGTCCCTTTATCCCCAGTGGGATCCACTACACCAAATAGAAAAGGACTTACTCTAAGGTCCAGACCGGGTGGTTTTCCCCCATGTTGTTGCAATGGAATTCCGAGGCTTTAACATTTTGGCACTAGAAGGAGGGCCATCGTGAATGGCAAGAAGGTTTGATCAATCTAAAATCTAATCTAAGAGTCTCTCTCCCTCTAGATCTCCTTCAACTTCTAGATCATTATCTAGATCTAAATACTTAATATCTGAAGTTGAACATCCTTCTCCTAAGTCTCCTAGTGAAACTCAATCAATAATATCTTTAGATTATCACCATAACTCCCCATAATTTCAGTCTTTGATCAAAATTTTAGAGAGAGTATCCATTTCTGCTGAAAAGCTTGAAACTTCTCAAATATCTTAAACTAGTGTTTCATCTTCTTTACAACCAAGACGAATATTAACTCGATCAGAAACTCAGAAGATAGGAATACCTCCTTTTGAATTTCCTATTAATACTTGTTGAAGGAAAATAAAGAAGACTAAGTCAGAGTCATCCACCATCGAGGCCTTATCCAATAATCCACCTCATTCATCTCCATTACCTCCACTAATTTCAACAACTTCTATTCCAATCATTAGTGTTAGTTCAACTAGTTCCAGTACCCAAAATAATTGACCTTCAACTAGTTCAAGCACTCAGCCTGCCTCTTCTTCAATTCAAACTTCACTCATCATCTCCACCCAAGGTCCAATGGCAGGCCAACAACCTCCACCAAATGTACAACCATGGAATAATCCAAGTGTTGTACAAATTCCTACTCCTGTTCATCCTCTTCCTAAATACCGTGAAAAATTGTTACCTAAATTAAATCCAAATAATGGTCTCCCAACTGAAGATTATATCCATAATTATATATTAGCCATCAATTTGAAAGAGGTGACTGAAGAAGGATGTGTAGTCAGATTATTCTGGTATTTTTCACTACCTCCTCGCTCTATAACTAGTTGGAATATGTTTAAAGAACAATTCTTAGCTAAGTTTGGAGATGGCCAAACCACTGCATCGCTCATCAACAACCTATCAAATCTCAAGGCTAAAAGAGGAGAGAGAATAAAAGAATTCAATTCTATATTTGATAAATTACTCAATTAAATCCCTGCTACATCAGTTCCTGGTGCTGAGGTTCAAATTGAGTGGTATATTTCTTCTCTTCCATCTAACATAGCCATTTTTTTTGATAGGGCGAAGTTAGCTACATTAGCAGAAAACATGAAGGAAGATTTGTCTGTATAGAAACGTATTATAGCCCTTGAAAAGAAGAATTCTCAAGAAGATAGGAAATCCAAGAAAGTATCTTTCAAAGATGATTCAAAGAAAAAGTCACCAAAATATCCTTTCGTTGTATAAGGTCTCCATAAAGTACTAAAAACCATGACAAATGAAATAGCAAACATCAAAAAACAAATTGCTAAAAGTTCCAGTGCAAAGAAGAATTTTAGGCCTTTCAAGAAAAATTAGTCTCCTACTTCTCAGCCGCCCAACATTATATCTAATGTTGAGTCTGATCAAGACACAAAAGAGGAGCAAACAAAGGAAGAAGATATTGAAGTCGAAGAAGAAGTTGAACTAAATGGAATGTGGGATTTCATCCTACCAAATTATGAACAACACGAAGCTTTACTCGTTAGTACAAGATGCAATGATACAAATGATGCAATGCATCGTAATAAAAAACAGAAGAATTCAACTCCTGCTAAAGAAAAAACAATAAGTAAGAAGTCTACGTCTAAGGCTACACAAATTAACCCTTCTCCTTCAAATATTCCATCTACATCAAATACGATAGTAGTCTCTGACACCATTGAATATAATATAGTCGAACATATGAAAAAGACTAGGGTTAATATCTCAAACCGTGAACTTACTAAATTGAAACAACAAAGAGGATTTTACTTAGAGATTTGAATGTAGTTCTTGCTTCGTCTTCACCTGCTCCAGTAGTAGTTCAAGCTACTAATCATATGGCTAAACCTCCTTCTCCTTCAACTAAAATAGATGCCACAGATCTTATTATGATAGGTGATCAATCTATTTCTCATACTCCTCCATTCCTCTCAACATGTGAGATCTTTAATAAGAATGTCCATAATTGCTTAATTGATTCAGGGGCTTCCTCTAATGTCATGCCAAAATCAGTATGTGCTAAATTGAACATAAATCCTCAAAAATCTCCTATTCATATAGTATAACTCGATAGGACAAAAGTACAGGTTGTAGGAGAAATAAATTATGTTTCCATTAGATTATCATCAAACCCTAAAGTTGCCCAATTAATTGATATTCTGGTAGCTGATATTCCCGAATTTTATGGTTTAGTATTGAGCAGGGACTGGTCTAAGAAACTTCATGGATATTTCACAACAGATTGGTCACACATGTAGCTACCCTACAATGGAACGTCAAACCAAAATCGAGTAGTCCGTGAGAAATTCATGAAACATACAATTATTGATCTTGAAGGAATAAATGAGCCAATAGTATTCAATAATAACATTATTGGAAGTTACTCGACACAATCATTTTTTGGAAACTTTAATGCCCAACCATCACCCTTCTTCGATAATGCAGTTATCTCTCAAATTGAATTTTTTTCCTAAACAAATTCTTCTAACTGTAAAGATTTTGTAAATCAACCAGTAGTTAATTCTTTATTTTGGATTCTTTATTTTGATGATTCTAAATCAAAAGATGGTGTAGGAGCTGGCTATCTTTTGATAAGCCCTGAAGGAGAAAAGACCATGCTATCATGCAGACTTGAATTCAATTGTACAAACAACACAATAGAATATGAAGCATTAATTCAAGGTTTGTATAAAGCGATTGACCTTGGAATTAAATATATGCAAGTGTTTGGAGATTCATAAATTATTATCAAATAAGTAAGAAATACTATCCATTATCATTGTGTACATCTTAAACATTATTAGTCATTAGTCCAGGATTTGACTTCTAATTTCTTAGCTTTTAATATCTCCTTTGTGCCTAGAATACAAAATTCTAGTGCATATTTATTGGCCAATGTAGCATCAAAACTATTTCCATCTCAAGAATTTAGCCCTGATATGTTTTCTATTGAGTTGATTTTTAGACCATATGTTCCTGATAATATTACTAATTGGAGAGTCTTTAATCATGATTCTAATCTCATATATTTCCTTACATCTGAAGTATCTTATGATAATAATATTATAGATGAGCATGAACATGGCATTCAAATAAAGGAAGAACGGGATTAAAATCCAATACCAAAGTCAGTTGTCAAACTTGAAGACCTTTATGATTTAAAAGATAGGTTCAAGAGAGTTACTAATTCTAAAACTCAAAGCTGAACTTTAAGATTTGAGTTAGTAAATCTTGGACCGATGATAAATCACAAAATGTCAACTTAGGTCTTGGTCTGTCTTCTGAAGAAAGAGTATTGTTTGTCAACTTATTAAGGACCTACAAAAGTGTTTTTGCTTGGAATTATACTTATCTCAAAACATATGACACTTCTACTATTCAACATACTATCCCTATGATTTCAAACGAGAAACCTGTGCAACAGAAGTTAAGAAAGATTCATCCTAATCTTGAAAGTCAAATCAAATCAGAGTTGAATAAGCTCCTTAAAGCTAAAATTATCTTTCTCGTTAGACATTCTAAGTGGGTATCAAATTTTGTTCCTATTAGGAAGAAAAATGGTGACATTAGGATTTACATTGATTTTATAAATTTAAATAAAGCATGTCAGAAGGACAATTTTCCATTACCAACCATGGAAAAATTACTGCAAACTGTAGCTAGTTTTGAACTTATGTCTTTTCTAGATGGGTTTTCAGGATATAAACAAATCCTGGTACACCTAGATGACAGATTAAAGACCACATTCAAGACTAAGTGGGGAACTTATGCCTATCAGAAGATGCCATTCTAGTTAATCAATGCAGGTGCCACTTTCCAAAGAGCCATGGACACAAATTTTAAAGGACTCATTAACAAATCAATGGTTATTTATCTAGATGACATCACAGTCTTTTCTAGACAAAGAACCAATCATGCGAATGACCTAAAACAAGTCTTTGAGCGATGCAAAAAGTATGGAATCTCACTTAACCCAAAAAAGTCCCATTTTGCTTTAGATGAAGGAAAAAGTTTAGGATTCATCATGTCCAAAAAGGGTATTTATATCGATCCTGAAAGAATTGAAGAAATTAAAAGGATTTGTTTCCCTCATAATAAGAAAACCATGCAGTCATTTCTTGGACAGGTTAATTTTGTAAAGAGATTTGTCCTCGACTTTTCATAGATAGTTTTGCCTTTACAAACAATGTTAAGAAAAAATTAGTCTTCAAAGTGGGGACATAATGAGAGAGAAGCATTTGATTTAATAAAATAATATATTGTTAATTCTCCATTATTGAATACTCCCAATTTTCTTAATCCTTTCACTTTATATACATTCTCATAAGATAAATCATATGTTGATGTTTTGGCATAGCTCAATGACCAAAAAATTGAAGCATCAACATCATTTTTCAGTTCCAATTTGCAAGGTGCAAAACTAAACTATTCATCTGTTGAGAAACAAGAATTTGTTGTCTTCAAATCTATAAAGCATTTTAGGCCATTTCTCCTAAAACTCACACCAAGATAATAGTTCCATCCTCTGCAATAAGGAAATTGTTGATGCAAAGAGAAATAGGAGTGAAAAGGGCTAATTGGGTAACTACTTTACAAGAATATGATGTAGAAATTAGGCCTTCTAAAATTATTAGAGGTCGAGGTTTTTGCAGAATTCTAACAGGGGCATCCCATTTACCAACAGAAGCAGATCCAGGTAAAGATGTACAAGTGTCTGAGATAAGCCTCAACGATTCTCAGTCTCAATATGTCGATCTTAAATTTTATTTGAAAAATGGATATACCCCCATGCAGCTCAGTTATAAAACAAAGCGTGCTTTCAAACATTGAAAGCTAAGCAATACGAAATGATCAATAATGTATTGTTTAGAAGGAACTTTGATTCCATGTTATTACGATGCTTAGAGAAAACAGTAGCAGAGAAAGTTTTGCAGGAACTCCTCGATGGACCAGCTGGAGGATATTTTGGAGGAAATACGATAACACATAAAATCCTGCATGGAGCTTACTATTGGCCAACACTATTCACAGATGCTCATGATTATGTGAGAAATGAAAAGTCTACCAAAGTTCATCTAGAAGAAAAAGGAAACCAACTTTTCCATTACAACCAGTTAATATCGAACAACCATTCGAGAAATGGTGATTAGATATAATTGGTGAGATCGTTCCTAACTCTTCCAAACAACTTAAATACATCCTCATAGCTATCGATTATTTTACTAAATGGGTGGAAGAAATACCACTAAAAGTATCCAACTCTGAAAATATTATTGAGTTCATTGATCAGTTTACCATAACTAGATTTGGTTTAGCCACTGCTTAGATGTTTGAAAATGCATCTTATTTCTCAGGAGCTGCTATGATAGAATTCGCCATTAAAGAGGTTTTAAACTCAAATATTCTGCTAACTATTATCCTCAAGGAAATGGTTTAGCAGAATCAACAAATAAAAACCTTATTAGAATCATTAAACGAACTGTTGACAAGAATCAAAGAAATTGACACGAATTATTAACATTTTCTCTTTGGGCAGATCCAATAACTTAGTTTGCCTCCATTGGCACTTCTCCACTTAATATTGTTAATGGGAAAGAAGTTATCCTTCCTGCTAATGTATTTATTCCTTCTCTTGCCCTGGTCCAATTTATTGATGAATCACCCTCTTCTTCTTTTCAAGTAAGACAATTCCAAATCCTTAAACTTGAAGAGGAAAGAGAAAAACCTAAAGTTACTCATGCACATCATCAACATTTAGTTAAAGCTTCATTTGATACAACTTCTGTCACTCCAAAAACATTTCAAATTGGTGATCTGGTACTAAAATGGGATAAGGCACACGAGGAAAAAGGTAAACATACCAAATTCCAAAGATTGTGGCTTGGACCATTTCAAATCATAGAAGAAATATGCCCATCAACGTTTTTATTGCAAGATCTATCAAGCAAAAGAGATTCTTTGCTTGTTAATGGGAAAATTTTAAAGAAATAATTTTCATAGGAGGTAACGCCTTCTATTCCTTGTATATTATCGTCTTTTCCTTTTTCTTAGGAAAATAAAAGTTGAATGGTATTTATTTTTGGCTTTTCAAATAAAGATCTCAGAGAATTTTTTTGATTTATCTCTTCTATAAATAAGAATTGTTAAGGAAATAATTGTAAAATTGGAATCTCAAATAGATTTTGTTTCGCGGGAAAATTTGATTTCGCTGAAGTTATTTATTCTTTAATAAACTCTCACTTTTATAAAATATGGTTACTCTAATATCAGTCAATAAAAGGATCTTTAACATATTAAAGACTCTTTACATATAAGCAATCTTAAACTCTAAAATTATCATCCAGAATCCTCAAAAGGGCCAATGATTCACCCCATCCGGAAAACTTATCAATTTTCAGGATATAATTCAAGAAAATATGCTAAAGATTAGAAGATAATAAGTCTCATCAAGATCCAGCTTCATCAATTTAGTTACAACCAGTGAATGGCATTGTCAATATTTGGTTACCAAGAAAAGGCAATGGCTTTTAAGTAACATATATATATATATATATATATATATATATATATATATAGTATCTCGATGGGACAATGAATTATTGTTGGGTAAAAGGTAACCCTTCCAAGGCTATAAATACCTGCTGGTATCAGAGGCTCTACTTGTTATAAATGAGTATATATATATAAAGCTAATTTGAATGAGCCACCTGCTTTATCTTTTTGAACTCAGTAAAGACTAATATAGACACTCATATTTTCATTTTAAAGAGGATATATTATGAATTATAATCAAGTGAGGTTTTATTACTTAGTGACATATTATTTGTATTGAAATTCATTCCTGCAACTAATTTTATTTTGAAAAGTTTTAGAAATTTCAAAAAACTGATGAGAGATAATTGGTTCTCCCAAGTGAATCGCCAATTGTTGTACCATACAACACCCCCATTTATTTTAATAATAAATGGGGACCCTTTAAAAAATAATAGAGTTTAAGAAACATTATTTCATATAGTGTTAAGTTTTTAACTTTAGGAATTAAAGGCATGTTCCTTTCGCTTTGATTTCATTGCGCTTAGCGCAAATTGCAAAGCTTACAAGTTGACAAAAGTTAAAACACATATAAATTGTGAATTGCGATAAGCACTCCAACCTTTTTGAAATTATACGAAATTCCTCGTTGAAAAACTTTAAAAACCCTTAAAGTTATAAATTGCGTCGTGCCTCCTTAAAAGAAAAACTTATATCATTTCAAAAGGAATTGCGAAGAGTCAGACCCGATAAGATAATAAACGAACAATGAAACGTATCCGTAAAATCTGATAAAGCGCAATGCTATGAGTTTTTTTAGCGCATATCGCATTCCGCAACATGAAACTAAATGAAAAGTTATATCCGTCGTGAAAAAGTGCGATTTGTGATTTGCGCCTATCGCATTTCGCATACACCTGCAGTGAAAGCATATAGTATTGATATCTATAAAAGTTGTGATTTGCGCTATGACATTTATTACTAAACCGCTTGAAGTAATCCTTAATCATTCAATCCTTTAATAAGATCTAATGATTTAAATCGTTGGATTGGAAATTTTGTGTAAGGCATGTAAAAGATTTGATAAACGATTAAAGGGTTATTAACGACATTCAATGGGTACAGGGTTCAAAAAGATTGATATTTTTCTTAAAGCGTGTTTTAAATTAAAGCGCCAGATTTTTTATTGATGTTTATTTAACTCTATTCTCTGTCATTTTCTCTTCTCATCTCAAATCTGAATTTACTTGTCTTGCTTGAATTCTGGAAACTACCTAAGAAAGCGATATCAACATAAATGACAAAGAAAGGCAAATCAATTGCCCAAGCGTCCATTTCTGAAGTTACAGACATGCCTCCACTATTTTCAGACACTACGTGAAATAAGGACAATGGAATGTATTCATGGGAAGGCATGTATAATTTTTTTGAAGAAGAACATCCAAAAGAACTAAAGAAAATAACAATGGTGGATAAGGTTGTTTCATCAGAACCTTCTTACTTCGAAGTTGCATGTTCATTTCTACATAGGATAGCTGCAAGGCCAAAGATCTTACCATACACTGATATGGTAAAATGGGTCATCGAAAATCTCAATATTGCAGACAGGAGATTTAAGAATTCCAAACTGGAGAACATGGGTTCATTCATCGCCAAGGATTTGTGAATAATGTATCATTTGCCTATGCCACAAAATATTATGATAAAGCTTTCCTGAAAATATTTACAAAAAAGAATCAAGACCTAATGAAGGTGGTGAAAATATGGAAGGAAGATCAAGGCAAGTTAAAGCGAGACAAACTCGGTATATACCCAATAGCGCAATTGCCATTACCTTACTGTTTTGTAGCAGGAATATTGTGTAGATTATTTTCAAGACTTGACACCACTAAATTTTCCATTGAATGGGTTCCTTTAATTGATGCAGTCGTCAACTCTACTATCGTGAATTGGGAAAACATTTTATCCGATAATTTGGCCAAAACCATTATGGATTACAAAACAAATAGAGTCTTTTCGACTAGGAAAATTCCTCCTTTTTACATGAGCACATATATCATGGATGCGATATGTTTTTGCTCGAACTTTCCTATTATGGGTTGGAAATGGACTAGCCAAGACCCTAAACCTATTCATATTTATCATGAAGTCCTGTGGGAGTCTGAATTCCATTTAAATTTCTACAAGATTTGTCATGGAGTTATGTTGCCCATTCATCAGATCATTTTTAATGAGGGAGTTCCTAGAATTTATAAAGAAGCCAGTGCAAATATTTTACCAGTGGCCAGATGGTTTGGAGAGGAAAATTTTACTTATGTCAAAGTTTTTGGGAGTCTTTATTCCCCTCATGTTCTACCCTACTATGTTCCACATAAACTCTTGGCTAAAGAAATTTCATATCAAACTCTTGTAAACGGTAAAACCAAGCAACTCAGAGATTCTAACAAATCCATTTGGCCTACATTCCCATTACAGTGTGGTACCTTCGCCCTTTTTGACATAGGTCATGCAGCGACAGAATTTCCAAACAATACTTCATTGAATATGGATTTAATTCTAGGGAGACAATATGATCTTAAGGATGTGGTCCAAAAAATTACCACTAATCTTAAAACTCATACCTTTCATGACTGAAAAGGATATGTTTGATGATTTATTTGAAGGAGTAGAGAAATTTGCAGATGTGTTAAAAATGGTATCCAATAAGCTCAATGTAGCAGACCTTAAATCTTTTCATGAATATAGAAACAAGAGATTAGAAACAATCCCATTGGACTTGTTACTAATGGAAGATGTCATAAGGCCAACTCCTAGCATAATTTTAGAGGATGAAGCAAAAGATATTTCAGAGGATGAATCACAGAAAAAATCAATTCAAGGTTCAGAAAATTCACAACACAAGCCTCAAAGTTCAGATGATTTTGATAATGAATCTGAAAGAAAAATGAGAGCCCTGATAAGATAATTGAAAATGTAATCAAAGAAATTGATATCCATACTGAGGAGATAACTGGTGAAGCTGAACTATTAAAATCATATTCAAAAGAAGTTATGCATGTTCAAACTACACCTGAGCAGACAGTAAAACCTCAGGTACATAATTTAAGCACATAATGGACAAAGTTTACTAAAGCACTGCAAACACCACCAAATCCTAATCCAGAAGGATCAATAAGTTTTCAAACTCTTGAGAAAACTTAGAATCTTGTAGAAACTGTAGTAGCACTTCAGTAGATCCCAGAGTCTCAAGAATAGGAGATCATCCCAGCCTACCTAACAGAAGAAATCATTTTAAATATTGAGGAATTAGCTCCACTAGATGTTTTCTACAGCCCAAATCACAAAGTTGTAGTAAAGAGTAGGAAAAGAATAAGATTTGATGAAACAATGCCAACTCTCAATAATGAATCAGTAGATGTTGTCTAGAAAGACTCTTTTTCCAATCCTACAGAACATCTTACCAAATTGTCATAGTTTGCAGGTGCATATGCAACTGCTAAAATTGATAAAGAAACGGAAGTGCAACTTCTGCTCAAAACAAAATATGATCAAGTTTAAGAATTGGAAAGACAACTGGAACAAGAAAAGCTTAATGCCAATAATAAAATTGAGATGAAAATGCACATTTCCATAAATACATTGAAAGACTAAAGTTGCAGCACGAGGTACACATTGCTGAGAAGGATACACAGATAGAGGCAGTAATGGATAAGCTTAAAAGCCAGCCTCAGACAGAACCATTTATAAAAGAGGCACTTGAATGGAATACAAAATTGAAGCAGCAACAAGAGAATTTTTGTCCACAAATCTCAGCTACCAATTCATATTGTGAAACAAGTAAAATTTTGATTCAACAAGTGGCGAACAGAAGACTGGAATGTGAAAAGATTCAAAAGAAAAATTTTGAATTCATCCTATGGCAAGAATCTAATATAGGAAAGAAAGTTGGTCTCCCAAAAATTGATAAGTTTCATAAAGTTATTTTATTTAAAGACTGGGAAATGCAATTGAGACAGGCAGAGAAGGCAATGTCAAAGGCAACAAACTTAGCAAATGAGATTATTGAGTCTGTTAATGGAAAACTTCTAAACGCTGAGCTTATTAAAGAATATACATCTGAAGTAATCCCATAACTCAAACTATTGGAAACATGGTGGAAGGAAAACATAGAGACACAGGCATAAGCTATCAAGAAGATAACCAAGTTAGATCAAGAAAATTACTGGAACTTTATGATCAAACCACATCACCAGTGCATGACTCTACAATCCTTAACTGATTCCACTAGGAAAACGTTGCCAACACTCTCAAATGCCATGTTTAAAGGCCAGGTTAGATATGGGATCACACAAACAACTCAGTTGGAGCCGATGATGGATATCTGCCACCTCACAGATCAAATGACAAAAGAATATCAGCCCACTTAAGCAATATTTTTATCTTTATTTCTAGATTGTAGTTTAGTTTACTTATTACGAGGAAGGTTGTTTGAAACCTCCTCAAATTTTTATGTAATAATCTATTTTTGAACCATTCGGTTTAATATTTAAACCCTTCTCATGCAATTAGAGAAGGGTCCACGGATTTGTAAAAAAACATTTGCAAAAGAATGCACTTATGTCCGTTTGTGAATGCCTTGATGAATTAATGGAACATAGTCTGTTTTCTTTTGATATTGAAGCTTTTAACTGAAGTTGCACTTTTGTACTCATGAATTTCTTTAACGTGAAGAGGAGAAGATACTACTGTCGATTTGGATGAGTAGAAACTCGTATATATGGTATTTCTACACATTATGTCAAGTCTTACTTCTTGAATTGACAGTCATCTTTTATTTGTATTATATATGAAAATTGTTATTATAGATAAATGTTAAATGCACTTTTGTACTGATGTTTATCTATGGTTACTTATCTCATATATGATCAAACTTATGAATGTGATATATATCTCACAATTATTTTGATTAAACTACTTTGTCAAAATAATCATTTTTACATAATTTTCATCTCTTTCAACTATTGAATAATCTTCATTACCAATTTTTGAAAGATATCTTTCTAGATTGCATTAAAGAATGAATACTCCCATGGATATAGTAGAATAGATATTTAGTCACTGCATATGATAGATTAAATCATTTTTCCATTTCCATGTTATAAACAAACACAACCTCATTGTGTTGGAAATGTTGTCATTGATGGCAAAGGTAAAGACAGGAGCAGCACCTAAACTATCCATAAGGCAAAGTAGAAGACAGGGAATAGAGGCAGCAGAGAGGTAGCAGAGGCAGCAAAAAGAGAAGTAAGGAGCAGCATCAGTCAAGGAGCAGAGGATAGCAAGAAGCAGAGAGTTATTCAAGGTGCAGAGTATTAAGGACAAAATGAGGGCCAATATAAACAGAGTTGAATAAACCCTGTGGCAAAGGAGAAGTACCTGAACCAGCAATAAGGCAATGGAGATAGCAAAGACAGAGACAGACAAAGAAGGCAGTAGATGCAAAGATAGGCAAAGAACAGAAGCAGATAATATGTACAGCGAAAGCAGAGGCAGAGGCAGCGAATATAGAGGCAGAGCCGGTATCATGGGCAGAGGCAGAGCCGTTATCATAGCAGGTTATCAGAGGCAGAGGCAGAGGCAGAGTCGTTATCACAAGCAGAAGCAGAGCAGAAAATTCCGAGAATCGCTACCCCAGCTGGAGGATACATAAACCTAATTCCGGGAATCTCCTAACCCAAGCGGCAAAGTATATATACATAAACAATACTCCGGAAATCTTAACCCCAAGCGGCAAGTATATATATATATATATATATATATATATACAAACCTTATTCCGAGAATCATTACCCCAGGTGGAAGGATACATAAACAATATTCCGGGAATCGTAACCCAAGCGGCAAGTATATAAATACAAACAAATTATGGGAATCCTAACCCAAGCAGCAAGCATATATATATACAAACAAATTCCGAGAATCGCTACCCCCGCTGGAAGATTCACTAAAGATCGAAACGGAAGCAAGCTTATATATATGCGCAGTGAGATACATATGATGCGCCATATATATATATATATATATAAAGGTCCATAACATATACTTTTTATATGTAGCGCAAGATCTAAATAACCAAAGGTTCCATCAAAAAGAAAAGGCTTATGTGGTGGGACCCGTATGAATCGCATTGGAGAAAAAGTTGGCAGCGGATCATATAAACAAAGACTTGCGATTGTGATTGAAGCCCGAACCCGATGGGCTTATAAACTATGATTAACAAATGTTTGAGTTCCAGTTCCAATCGCATCGGCAAAATGCAGTGAACAGTGGTTAATCGCATCGGACAAAAGCAGAACATCGGAGCATGACAATAAAGGATTGCGATTGCGATCGAGTTCCGAACCCGATGGGTCTATAAATTATGATTTTATTGGTTTGAGTTCCAGTTCTAATCGCATCGGCACATTTAAGTGAATAGTGACTGATCGCATCGGAAAAAGGGCATCGAAACATGCAAATGGAATTTGCGATTACGATTAATCACAATCGGAAGTATTTGTAAAGCGATTCATTGCATCGCATCGAATCGGAGGCAGATCATCGCATCGGCGGATAGACAAAGATCGGCAAGTGGGCCCGAAAGTTTGTTTCCTATGTTAAATGGGTATATTATATCGCCGAGAGTTATTTGAAGGTTTCATAGAAAAGCAAGATTTTTGTTCTTGGTTTGTTATATGGACCAACATATATTATGTGGAGTTATGATATGCGTCGAACGCATATATTATGTAGAGTTATGTATATTCGTGGGCCCACAAGTCCCTGTTGATATATGCATAGGTGCGCTGGTTTATCCACGTTATGATATGAAGGAAAGTTGAAACTGTAAATGTTTATGCCATGGATTCTATACCTATATGAGTATCCATTCCATAAAGTGGGCCCTATGTAACACAGTTTATCATAAAGGTCGAATGTTGATTAGAGTTTGGTTTAAATTATATATGCATAACTGCCATAAAACAAAAGTCGTGGTGTATGTATGTTCCGCTTGCAGAACTCACCACATCAACAAGACACTCATTGTGTAAAGGGTTGAACGTTGCCCAGATTTAAAGTCAACAGTTGCTTGTATATATAAAAGGTACTGTTATATATTTAAAAGGCGTTGTTACAGAGTTGCATGATTTAAAAAGTGCAGTTACATAAATACAGGAGTTACGCAACAGCCATAAACAGAAAGGCATACCGAGGAGAGAAAGGGACAAACACAGTCAAAGAAAAGACAAATGCGCAGCGATCCAAAAGGCTGTATGAGTGAGTTGGAGCTCTCATTGTAATTAAATGTAATATTTTAATTGATTTATATTGTTGTGATGCATTGGCACGTCTCCGGAAGAGAACAAAATATCCCACTGTAATGATAAATTGGTACCTACAGTTATGTTTTTTGAATGAGCGGATAAAAGAGATGAGAAGGCAGAAGGCAAAGAGACATGGTTGTCCATTTCGAATTCCCAGTAGAATACAAACAACCATGAAGCTATTTTGTATAAAACAGGGTAATATCCAAGGGAAAAGGGTTGATGAAAACAGAGTGAGAGAAGAAGAGAGTGTGCAGCAGAATTGAAGAGAGTTGAAGAAAATAAGAAAGCTGCGAGAGGTGAGAGAGAGTGAGCATAGAGAATGTTGAGTATGGAATTGAGGCAGAGAAGAGAAGAAGAAGGAGGAGCGGGACAAGATGTTGTGAAAAGTTAAAGAATGCAGAAATGAAGCAGTGAGGCAGAGAAGAAGGAGGAGTTGATAGTGAATATGAGAAGATGCAGAAATGATATAAGGCAGATATGAAGACTGATGTACAACAGTGAAGATGATACGGAACAGAGCTGATATCCAAGGTAAATCAGCAAGTGTTTTCCTTTTGAAAGAGTAAGGAAGTTGGAGCTTCCCTAACAAGTTGTAGCTTGATAGATGTCAGTTGTAGCTGACTGAGGTTGGAGCCTCCTGTAGGTTGGTGCCTGCAGAAAATAGATGGGAGTTGGTGCTTACACATCAAGTTGTAGCTTGATAAAATGTTAGTTGTAGCTGACTGAGGTTGGAGCCTCCTATAGGTTGGTGCCTGCAGAAAATTTATGGGAGTTGGAGCTTCCTTGCAAGTTGTAGCTTGCAAAATCGAGGTAGGAGCCTCCTGTAGGTTGTTGCCTACAGAAAATCAGTGGTGAGAGGGAGTTGGAGCTTGCCTTTGCATCACAACAATAATAAGATGTGCTTTTCTCCCGTTATGGGTTTCCACTTATATCTGGTGTCTCTGTGCATGATGTCTATGTGTTGATGTGGTTTATCTAATCTGCTTAATACATGTTGCTTACATATTAAGACTGTTGTTACATAAACGAATCTGCTTGATACTTGCTGCTCACATATTAAGTTGATCATGAAATGAAGGTGTAAATAAGTTTTAAGGGAAAAGTTTAAAAGGCCATGTATGTGTTAAATTGATTCACCCCCCCCCCCCCCCCCTCTCAGTTTAACTAAGAGTGCAACACATTGTCCTTATTGGGAAACTAGTTCCTTTGTCCCTAGTCGGAGCAACTACACCAAATGGAAAAAGACTTTTTCTAAGGTCCAGACTAGGTGGTTTTCCCCCATGTTGTTGCAATGGAATTTTGAGGCTTCAACAAGATCCAATAACATGGATACTTGATAAACCTCAAACAAAAGGGTTCAATGATGGAGCATATTGAGGACTTCCAAAAATTAAATGTAAGGGTAAATAATATTCCAGTGGAACATAGGATTGATGTCTTCATAGGGACTCTAAAGGATAACATCCAACATGAGGTTCACCTTTGGGAACCTAATACATTGGAGAAGACATTCAGGTTGGCAAGAAAAATCGAAAGAAAAATTATGGCGACAAGGAAGCCTAACGCTCACCACTATAAAGATAGAATTATTTCTACTCCTAGACTTCCAAAACCTACAAGGTTTACACCACAACTATTGGAAGAAAAAAATGCAAAAGGGCTATGTTATAGTTGTGATATAAAATACACTAAAGGTCATAAGTGTGTTGAGAAGAAATTATTTTACATATATTGTGAAAAGGAGGAAGAAAAGGAAGAAGAAACTTCAAAGGAAGAGGATATACACCATGAACCAACCCTAGAGGAAGAAGAAATGAATCCGACCATATCGTGTAATGCATTGGCGAGAATTACCACTCAAACTCTCAGGATAGAAGGACATATCAAGAAGAAAAATGTAATAGTGCTTACTGATTCGAGTAATGCCCATAATTTTATTCATTGTAAGGCAGCCAAGGAATTGAATTGCTTCCTATAACCAGCACCAAAGTGTCAAGTGATGGTTGCAAATGGACAAACTATATATTGCTCTGGAAAGTGGCATAATATCAAGCTAACCACGAGGGAATATGTATTGAATAGTCCAATGCTCTCCATTCCAATGGGTG
The DNA here is from genome assembly GCA_034641835.2 of Pinus albicaulis. Classification (NCBI taxonomy): domain Eukaryota; kingdom Viridiplantae; phylum Streptophyta; class Pinopsida; order Pinales; family Pinaceae; genus Pinus; species Pinus albicaulis. Next base: position 66,106 of record JAXQQM020085813.1, on the reverse strand, counting down.
GTGATGATGTTGTACTAGGAGTACAATGGTTACAGTCTTTGGGGATGGTAGCTTATAATTTTCAAGAACTTTTCTTGAAATATTTTTCGGAAGGAAAGGAAGTTGAATTACGGGGTATTGCTGGGAAGCCGGGAAAGATAATCAACTCTAATGTGATGACAAAGCTTCTCTGAATAAAGAACAATGAGGCATAATTGCACAATTGTGCTCACTAGAGGTTCAAGCATCAAAATCTTTTATTTATCCAAATCTCTAAAAAGTCTTGGACAATCATTCCAAGGTGTTTGAGGCCCCCAAACGACTCCCACCTATTCGTGAGCATGATCATGCTATTCATTTGATTCAGGAAATGTTCCTCCAAAAATCAGGCCTTACAGATATCCTTATGCTCAAACGAGTGAGATTGAACGTATGGTTGCAGAAATGCTAGAGGCTGGTATAAGTTCTTTCTCTGCTCCAGTAGTATTGGTGCACAAGAAGGAGGGATCATGGCGTATGTGTCTAGATTATAGGGAGCTCAACAAGCTCACTATTAAAGATAAATTTCCCATCCCCGTCATTGATGAATTATTGGATGAATTACATGGAGCAATTTACTTCACCAAGATGGATCTTAGTTTTGGATATCATCATATTAGAATGAAGACTGAAGACATTTCAAAAACAACATTCAAGGCACATGAGGGTCATTATTAATTTTTGGTCATGCCTTTTGGCCTTACTCATGCACCTTCCACATTTCAAGGTTTGATGAATTCCATTTGCAAACCCTTCCTCAGAAAATTTGTGTTAGTATTTTTTGATGATATATTAATCTACAGCAAGTCTTGGAAGGATCATGTTCAACATGTTGACAGGGTGCTCAAACTATTGGAGGAGAAACAATTATATGCAAAAACCTCCAAATGTTTCTTTGGAGTACAGGAGTTGGAATATTTGGGTCATATTGTATCTCATGAGGGTGTTAAGGTAGACCCTAACAAAATTAAATCCATCAAGGAAAGTAAAATCCCCACAACCAAAAATCATCTTCGAGGATTTATGGGGTTAACAGGGTAGTATTGCAAGTTTGTTAAGGATTATGGGAAAATATTAGCCTCCCTAACATCATTAATGAATAAATATGCATTTTCTTGGACTCCAAAAGCAACTAAGGCCTTTGAATATCTTAAAGAGGCAATGTGCCAAGCATCAGTCTTAGCTACACTAAACTTCACAAAAACTTTTAATGTGGAATGTGATGCTTCATGAAATGGAATTGGTGCAGTTTTAATGCAAGAAGGATAACCCATTACTTTTGAAAGTCGTCCAATCAAAGGAAAACATTTACAGAGACCTATTTATGAGAAGGAAATGTTGGAAATACTGCATGAACTAAAGAAATGGCAACCTTACCTAATGGGAAGACACTTCTAGGTAAAAATAGATCATGATAGTATTAAATAATTTTTGGAACAAATATTATCTTCAGAAGAGCAGCAAAAATGGGTCACAAAGATGTTGGGTTACGACTTTGAAATCATCTACAAAAAGGAAAGAAAAATGTTGTTGTAGATGCACTCTCAAGAAAGGATGCAGACGTGGAAACATTATTTTGTGACATTTCTATTATCCAACCTAGTGGATAACCCAGGCAAGGGATGAATAGAAGAATGATAAAGAGGTGTGGACACTCGTTCAAAATCTGCAATAATATCCCATTACATCTGAAACATTTAGCTGGAAAAATTATTCATTATGGTACAAATATCGCTTATATTTTTGTAAGAATTCCCAACTCAAACAAAAGTTTCTTTTGGAATTGCACACCTCTCCCTTAGGAGGACACTCAAGATTTTTAAAAACTTACCACATGTTCAAGAAGGAATTTTTTTTGGGATGGCCTTAAATCTGATATTCAAAATTTTGTGGTGGAATGCTTGGTTTGCCAACAAAATAAAGTTGAGACAATTAATACCCCGGGTTTTTTACAACCTTTATCCATTCCATGACAATGTTGGGAGGAGTTTTCAATGGATTTTATCACAAGTTTACCCAAGTCTGAAGGAAAGATTGTCATCGTGGTGGTAGTTGATATACTTACCAAGTATGCACACTTTTGTGCATTATCTCATCCATTTAAATCCATTATAGTTGCTATTGTATTTATGGAAACAATTCAAAAGCTACATGGAAACCCAAATATTATTGTAAGTGGTAGAGATCCCATTTTTACAGGAAATTTTTGGACAAAATTATTTTCTTGTTTGGGTACTCAATTAGCTCATAGTTCATCATATAATCCTCAATCTGATGGGAAAACTGAGATAGCGAACAAATGTTTGGAAGGATATATTCGTTGCTCTGTATCTGATAAACAAACACAATGGGTCAAGTGGTTACCTCTGGATGAATGGTGGTATCACAATTCCTTCCATACTGTAGCAAAAATGACCCCATTTATGGCACTTTATGGATATCATCCACCGTCCATCACATCATCTTTAAGAGACAATTCTAAGGTTCAAGCAGTGGAAGATCACATTGAGGATCAACAACAAGTTCTCCAACTCTTAAAGGATAACCTCACTTTGGCGTGGAAATGAATGAAACAACAGGCATATCAACATCGCAACAAAAGAAGTTTTGATGTAGGCGACTAGGTATTTTTACGACTATAACCATATCAATAAATGTCCCTCAAGCAAGCTAAGAAGGACAATAAATCATCACCAAAGTATTATGGTCCTTACAAGGTGTTGCAAAAGATTGGTACTATGGAATACAAATTAGAGCTTCTTGCATCTTCCTAAGTGCACCCAATTTTCCATTTTTCATGCTTAAAGAAGGTTATAGGTGACAAGTTCCAAGTTCAAACAATATTGCCATAATTTGACGAGGAAGGAAAAATCATATTGGAACCTGAAGTAGTCACGGAAATAAGAAATCGGCAGCTACGAAATTGATCAATTTCAGAATATCTCATCAAGTGGAAGAACTTACCTGCTAAAGATTCAACATGGGAAGATGCAAATTTTATACAGAAGCATCCATAAGTACTTAAGCATCGAGGACAAAACTTATTTGAAGGAGAGGGGCATGTTAGGTCCCCATAATACTAGTGTAACCCCTTATTATTTTTAGTGTAGCCCCTTTGTTGTTATTGTTGTGCCCTTACATTATTATTGTTATGTCAACTAGGATTATATTATGATCCCTTAGACTCCTATATATAGAAAAGAGGTTTTGTCATTTGAATCATCCAAGAATTGTTCATTTATGTAATGTAAAGGGGTTTCCCCCTTGAAGAGGTTGATTTATAAGTCGTTGATCTATATTTTCTTCTATTTTGTGAGATGGTTTCATAACAACAACTAATGTGATAAAGCATCAGTGCTTCTTAACAATTATCAGATAAGTATGAGACCCCTATGCTTAGATATTTTGTTAAGACCTTTATATTGCATATTTGTGACATGTTTGATGAAATGTATGTCATGGCTAGTAGGGATCTAGTCAAGTCATTAATCAAATGTTTGCACTAGTAACTTTGTCTTAGTGTTATTTATAATTCCTGAAGTTTTCATGAAGTTCTGGGTAGTGGCCTGAGTCTTGGCCCTGGAAAAGTGGCACGAAATTTAGGGTCGCTGGCACATAACGAGCTAAAAAAATCCACAGTTGTTGGCTTGCCCTTGTTGTGGGAGCGACTAGAGGCCTAAATTCACATGCATGGCTTGTCAATTGAGCGATTGGGGTGTTATATCAGTGAAAATTTAAGTTTCCTCTGGGGTTGGTCACTTGGAAAGGTTAGTTGGCTCATGGTGGTTTTGTAGCATGTGTGGAAGGTAAGTGTGGTTTTGTTTTGTCAGTTTCACTTCTTTAACTGTACATGGGGAGTCAAATCACATCATGGTAGCCTCTCGTCACATGTTTACTCCAGTCGACCAAGTAGCTTGGGTAAATGTGGGACGAGGGTGTTATAGAGTGGTATTAGAGCATGTTTCACTCCTTAGACAGGATGGGTGGTGTGTCGGTCATGCATTCATGTCGGTTACATATGTGTTCCTTATACTTATGGTCTATGTGCTTGTTTCATATGCATGGTGGTGGTCATGGTCACAATTGCGTCACGATGTGAAATTTGATGGTGTTGTTGTGGAATGTGTCATCATGAGTGTATGATTGGTTATGCATTCTTTATGCATGTCAGTGTTTACATGTTGTTAAGCATGCATTGTTATGGTTGTAGTTATCATGCATGACGTCATGATGTGTGGTTGGTATGGTCATGAATTGATGATTGGACTATGGTTAGGATGATATATATATGTTGTTATGATTATGTTTATACATGTATTGCGCTAATCTAGTTGATCTTGCAGACGAGATATCCCCCCCTGAACTATACTAAGGTATGTTGATTATGTTTATATTTTGGTTTAGCTGACATAATATTCCTTGTAGGAAAGAGATCAAGATGACTAGCAAGGTGGTAGAATATATTTCATGAGATTCTCCTTATGGATTAGATGAGCAGCGTGGCGTTGGGAACTCATATGACTTAGCAGATGCATTGATAAGTTTTAAGGCATAAATAAGAAGTTGCAAAGTGGACAATGACAGACTCATGCAGGAACAACAGAAACAAGTAGAAGTTAATGCAGTAATCCTTCAGAGTTTGTCAAAATTGCAGAGACAGGGACCACTTCAAGTCAGCCATGGACAGGAGGATAGGACTAATGGGGCATATGGAAGTAGGTCTCATGGTGGTCACAAGTTAGATAGGGATGACATGGTTAGAGATGGTAGACTCTTGGATACCTCCGATAAGAGAGGTGATGGACACAGGTACTATTCTAGTTCTGGTTCTGACAGGCACTATGATCTTCATCGTTATCACCCTTACAGGAAGAGTAACAGGGGATACTTGCTAGATTAGTTTAAGAAAGCAAAATCCTCCTACCTCTGATGGAGATTTGAAGAAGTCGGAGGATGCATAGGCTTGGTTACTTGGGATGAAGAATTTGTTTGAACTGTATAAGTACATAGAGAACATGAAGGCCAAAATAGCTATCTTCAGCCTCAAAGGGAAATCAAACATCTGGTGGGAAGATATAAAACGAGTCAAAGACATCAGAACAAAAGACTTGAGTTGGCATGAATTCAAGGGACTCTTCAGGAAGAAATACTTGCCAGAAAGGTACTACAAAAACAAATCCAAGGAATTCTATGATATTAAGATGGGATGTATAATAGATGAGCATTATATGACCAAGTTCTTGGAGTTATTGAGGTATGTACCATATATTGAGGATGGTTTAGAGATTTGTCAGTGAATTGCCTTTTGCTTTTAGAGGTCAGATTGAGTACGCTGAGCCTCAATCACTTGAAGAATTTATTGGGAAATTGAAACACTATTACGAGTAGTCAAAGCGTAAGAATGAATCTCACCAATGATGGAAAGGGAAATATAAAGGTAAAGGTAAATGGAATTTGAAAAGAACAAGGCCTCACAATGCAGAAGAGAAAGAGAATGTTGCACCATACAAGAAATTCAATGTATCTATACAAGGACATGGGTCATAACAACATAATAGAGATGATGGTACGGGATGGTTGGAGTGTTGGACATGTGGTAAGGAACATCTTAAGAGGGATTGTTCGTAGAATCAGGGTGGTAGGAATCAGATCTATATTGCACAGGAGGCGCATAATTTTGGGGATGTTGGGTAGAGCATTCCTCATATCTATGCAACACTCAATAATAGGTAGGCAGATCACCAAGAATTTATCATTTAGATGTACGGTAAACTTTGTGATTAATTTGTTTATTTTTTTATTTATGTTGGATCTAATTATAGTTATATTAACCCTCACTTGGTGGATAAGTGTGGTTTGAATAAAGAAGTGCATGCAAAATCTTGGTTAGTGCAGTTGGTTACAGGTACAAAGAAAATAGTTCATCATTGGGTAAGAGCTTGTGATTTTAAGTTGAATGATATGCCTACATCAACACATTTGAATGTATTACCGTTGGGATCATATAGAATGTTTTTGGGTATGGACTAGATATAACTTCATAGGGCCAAAGCAGATTGTTATGAAAAATCTACTGAGTGCATGGATGACAATGGCGAATAGAGAGTCTTACAGGGTAAGAAGAAGGAAACATTAGTCAAAATGGTGACAAATATGCATGCAAAGCGCATTGGTAGAAAAGGGCGTGTGTTATTTCCAGTGCACATTTGTAGTGATAAAGGTAAGGAGGATGAAGATGCAGAGATATTGAGCAAGTACCCAGTTTTACAACAGTTTTAGGATGTGTTTCCAGCAAATATTTTAGAGTTGTTTCCTCACAAATAAGTATACTTTTCTATTGAGGTTGTACCAGGGGCAACACCAACTTCAAATACATCGTACAAGATGAGCACTCCAGAGTTAGTAGACGTGAAGTTGCAGTTGACGGAAATTTTTGACAAAGGATACATTAGGACAAGTGTATCACTGTGGGGTGCATCGGTATTGTTTGTGAAGAAGAAGGATGGTACTCTCAGGTTATGCATTGATTATAGGCAATAGAACAAAGTTACCATCAAGAATAGATAATCGTTGTTGAGGATTAATGACTTGTTTGATCAGTTAAAGGGGGCAACAATGTTCTCAAAGATCGATCTAAGATCGGTATATCACTAGGTACGCATCAGAGAAGAGGACATTTACAAAACAAAATTTCAGACTAGGTATCGGCATTATGAGTTTGTTTTAGTTCCATTCGGTTTGACTAATGCTCCAGCTACCTTTATGTGCTTGATGAATAGTGTTTTGTGTCCTTATCTGGACAAGTTTGTTATTATATTCATTGATGACATCTTGTTATATTCTAAGAATGAGGAAGAGCATGCCGAACATTTAGCAACAATGTTGAGATTGCTAAGAGAGCATTAGTTATATGCTAAGCTTATCAAATGCAGTTTCTTTCAAACAGAGGTACATTACTCAAGGGGCATGTGGTCTCCAAGGAAGGTATAGTAGTGGATCCAAAGAAGATAAGGGTTATTGTGGAGGGTGCAACTCCCTGAAACGTGGAGGAGGTAAGAAAATTTATGGGGTGAGCAGGTTATTATAGGAGGTTCATCAAGAACTTCTCTCGGATTTCATATCCTATTACGTCACTGCAAAGGAAAGGTAAGAAATTTGAATGGACAGAGGAATGTGCAATAAGTTTTGAATTGTTGAAGTAGTTGTTGATGAATTCTCTAGTGTTAAAGATTGTAGATTCGGACAAAATTTTTGTTGTGTGTATAGATTCTTGTAAGAGAGGACTTGGAAGAGTACTTATGCAGGAGGGTCAAGTAGTATGTTATGAATCACGAAAACTAAATGAGCACAAGTAGAATTACCCAACACATGGTCTTGAGTTGGCAACTATAGGTTTTAACCCTGTACAGAAATTATCTGCAAATGAATCTTAAAAGCAGAAAATAAACAATAGCGAGAGCATAAAACATAAAACGGATATACATGGAGATTTTCCCCTGGATCCCAAATCGGGACGACTAGCTTGATTTTTCATTATATTCCTTTTAGTGTTACAACACATATATATACATGTCGAAGCTTACATAAACCCCAACCCATTAACCTTGGATTAGAACATAACCGTAGTTCCCTTGACCGGATCTACAAAATACCAGGGACCAAAAACCATCATGCCCCAAAACCATGTGCAAACCCATGCACAAAACCATGGGTGGGTCCGCCCACCTGAAAATAAGGACCAATTTTTTTTTCCTAGGGCGCGGCCCCCCTTGTGACCCCCCTGCTGCACCCGGCGCAACGTACAGGAGTTGCTATCACCCCCCTGCATCTGACTAGTCGTGGAAAGAACATAACACATACCCAACAACAACAATCATTCATCCGTAGAAGATGTGGAGGTGCTATATTCTTGGCAGAAAGTTTGTATTGATGAGTGATCATAGTGGGTTGAGATACTTGTTTGATCAACTAAATTTGAATTTCGGGAAAGTTAGATGTTGGCTACAATCAGTGAGTTCAAATTTCAGATCAGGTACATCAAGGGTAAAGAGAATAGGGTTGCATATTCTCTTAGTAGGAATCATATAACAGCTATGAGTTCTTATGGGACGTACTTACATGATCGGATCTTACAGGAAGGTCAACAGGATAACAAGTACATGGATCTTATGCACAAATTACAATAGGGTACATGTGATCAGGATGTGGACTATCATCTCACAATAGATGGCTTGATCAGATTTAGGGACATGATATATGGGCCGAATAGTAATGTGCTCAATAAGACTATCTTGAGAGATTTTCATGCAAAACCATATTCAGTTCATCCATGATATGAAAATACATTAACAACAATGAATAAGTTTTATTATTGGTCGAATATGACAAAGGACGTGCCACAGTTTGTGGCTAGATGCTTGGACTGTCTGCAGGTGAAGGTTGAATGTAAGCATCCAAGTGGATTACTATAGTCGATTTTGATTCCAGAGTGGAAGTGGGAGGTAATTTCCATGGATTTCATTACATGTTTTCTGAGGACATCTAGATAACATGATTCCATCATGGTTGTGGTAGAAAGGTTGACAAAGGTGGCACACTTCATTCCAGTAAAGTCTACTTGTTCAGCTAACGATGTAACACTAGTATTCATCAAAGATTTGTTCATATTGCATGGTGTTCCAAAGAAGATTGTGTCAGAAAGGGATGCTAAGTTCACTTCCAAGTTTTGGAAGGATTTGTTTGCAGGATTGTGGGCAAATTTAGCCTTCAGTACAACTTATCATCCGTAGACAAATGTACAGACAAAGAGGGTCAACTGGATATTGGGGGACATGTTGAGGATGTATGTGATGCATCAACAGAGGATATGGGAGGAATACCTTCCGCTGGTTGAGTTTGCTTACAATAATGGTTATCAGGAGTCACTAAGGATGAGTCTATTTGAGGCACTATATGGTCAGAGTTGTAGTACTCCCATCAGTTGGAGTGATTCGGTGAACATGGTATTGATTGGACCAGACATTCTGGCAGAATTGGAATAGGAAATACAGGTAATAAAGAAGAATCTAAAGGAATCATGGGATAGGCATAAAAGTTACACATATTGGAATTTTTTTTTTAGGGATTTTCATGTTGAAGAATGGGTGTACTTGCGCATCAAGCCCAAGAAGAGCTCCTTGCAGATTGGATCATGTGCAAAGTTGACACCTCGGTTTTGTGGACCTTTCAATATTTTTGAAAGGATTGGACCAATAGCCAATAGAATTGCACTGCCTCTGACAGTGAAATTCCAAGATGTTTTCCATGTGTCAATGCTTAAGAAGTATGTTAAATATGTTGATCATGTGATTGATTGGTCTGTATTGCAGGTGGAGCCCGAAGGAGAATTTCAGCCGGAACCATAATGTATTTTGCAGAGAAAAATGCTCATGCTTCAGAACCGAGCAATCAAGCAGGTTTAAGTGTAGTGGAAGCGCTTTAGGCCCGATGAAGCTACATGGGAGATGGCAGATCAGATGCAAGCTATGTATCCTTCTTTATTCATTGGTTGAGTGATTGTTTTGGTATATATTTTTGGTATAAGCTTTGGTGTGATGTTTTTGTATATGTACATATGTATATGGATGTAAATACCGACATGAGTTGTGTTATAAAGCTCCAATAAGTAGTATGGGTGTCATGTCATTATGGTGTCATGTTGGTTTGCTTCTCAACAGCTTGATCATTGTAAATACTGCAACGAGCTAAGTTATAAAGCTCCATGGGCAGTATGTTTTTCTTTCAATAGTATTATTGGTTGTAGGTGTAATTGAACATTGAGAACGATGTTCTCCCAAGGAGGAGGGTTTTGTAACAACCTTGGTGAAAATTCCATGTAATACAAGTTAATAAAGGAAAAATAGTAACCATGGTTATGGGACACTTGTTCCAAGCTGAATGTTGGGAAACACATCCTAGTGCGGGTGTTCATTTGGTTTATTATGGCCAAGGAAATTGGAAAACACAATGGAAAAGGCTTTAGAAAATTAAGAGGCATTAATTGGCATTTTATTTCTGAAAATAATGGAAATTAGGAGAAAAGGAAGGTGAAATGTCACAAGTTGCATGTGAGAAGGAAAATGAAGAAAAATTAATGGAAAATGAAGAAAATAGAGGCCTCATTAATAAAAGGCTTCTGAGGATCAATTGGTACCTTTTGTCCGTTCAGGTTTGGAGCTCTCTCTCTATTCTCTCCCTCATACACTCTTGGAGTGCTTCAAAATTAGATCAAGAAAAGCAAAGAAGGAAAAGAGGAAGCAAAGATCAAGCAAGGAAGAATAGGATCAAGCAGCTACAACAGGATTATTTGTAGGTATCGCGTTGCATGTATGATTTCCTTGCTAGTTTTGGCATGCATGGCTATTCATGTGCGTTCTTGGTTCTCTTGTTGTCATGGGAATGAGTTTTTTCAGGTGTGAGATTGTTTTTCAGCCTTGCCTTCCCATTTCCATATAGTTATGGTGTGATGGGGTTCTCATGTTTTGGTTGATTTGGATTTTCGGATGGATACAAAACTGAGTGGGGTGGCCTCTAAAAGAAAGAACACATGGCCTAGTGATCCCTAGATCAGATTGTGGATTGCGGTAAAGACTTGGCCTAATTACCCCTAAATTGGACTGTGGGTTGTGGTAAAGCTGAATTTTGTGTTACCTCGGTGGGACTAGGAGTCCTCGACAGGTGAATGGCGGGATATATAGTAAATCCTAGAGGTGGGTGCCCTTAATCAGGCCTAGGAATCCTTGGTCGGGGATTGGTAGGATATACGGTAAATCCTGGAGGGTGGAGTCTTGATTAAGCTTAGGAATATCGACCGGTGAATGGTGGGATATACGATAAAGCCTAGATACTACAAGACATGAAAAGTCCTCGCAATGTAGGTGGAGAAATGTGGTAGCATCCATGCTTGTTTATGGCCTAGCAATTCGGTGGGGATTGTAGTAAAGCCTGGTTATATTGATGAGGGTGATGTGGTTTAGCCTCGAGAAGCCTTGGGTGATTTTGGTTATGAGTCCCACATTCATGCTTGGAATATGGCACAAGAGTGATTGGCTGAAGGAAATATTTGGTTAAGGCAATCTATGGTCGGGTGGTATGTGGAAGTCCCAAACCTAGTTGGATTTTGAATTCATCAATAAGAGTTTCTTTTCCTTAATATTTTATATGCAAAAGTATCAGTTCATATGTGGCATTGATGGTTGTTTGTGTTAAGTTGTAGGTCCCACTTCCTTAACTTGAACTAGGAGGTTGGGTCATGTCATAGTAACTCTTCATCTCATGTTTACCCTATAAAGCCGGTGAAATTGGGTAAATGTGGTATGGGTGATTACATATTGGTATTAGAGAAATTTTGTTCCCTGGAACCTTTCCTCTGATACCGGTGGTTACAAATTGTTATCAGAGCGAGGTTGCAGCATTGGACCTTGGGGTATATGTGTTTATCATGCATGCATGTTAGTTGTTTATGTGTTTTTTATGATGCATTATGATGGTCATTGTCGTAGTTGCATCATCATGATGACATTGGTATGATGTTGATGTTGAGATGACCAATATGTTGATTTCATTATATATGTTGTGCTAATCCGGATTGGTTGTGCAGATAAGATAGCCTCCCCTAAAATTCGTTGAGGTATGTTGGATTGTGTTTATATTTGGTTAGCTGAGATGGTATGTTTGCAGGAAGTGGAAGATCATAGATGACAAGTAAAATGGTGGAATACAGTTCACGTGTCTCCCCTTACAGATCATATGAGAAACATAGAGATGAGTACTCTCCTGACATAGTAGATACCTTGAGAAGTTTAAAGGCAGAAATCATAAATTGTAATGTGGATAATGACAAGATCATTTAGTCAAAGGAAAGGCTTGCCAGGACGTAGGAAAAGAAAGAAGAGGTCAATGCAATGATCCTTCAGAGTTTATCAAAATTTCAAAGACAAGGACACTCACAAATCAGTTACGGACAAGAGGACATGACTAATGAGGCGTACAGTAGTAGGTCTCATGGGGGGTATAGGTTAAACAAGGATTACATGGTCAGAGGTCGTATATGGATGGATACACCAAATAGGAGAGGTAGTGGTTATGGTTTCTATTCTAGTTCCATTTCAGATAGGATTGATGGTCATCCTCATTATCATCCTTACAGGAGAAATGAGAAGCATTACTTTCCAAATGAGTTCAATAAAATCCAAGCCTCCTACCTTTGATGAAGAGTTGAATAAAATAGAAGATGCAGAAGTATAGTTACTTGGAATTAGTATGTTCTTCGAGCTACATAATTATACAGAGAATATGAAATCTAGGGTATCCATTTCATTCTCAAGGGAAAAGTAAACATATGGTGGTAAGATGTGAAGCGTGTCAGAGGTATCAAAACAAAGGAGTTGAGTTGGCATGAGTTCAAAATACTTTTTAGAAATAAGTACCTATCAAAAAGATATTATGACGATAAGGCTAAAGATTTCGACAAGTTGAAGATGGGATCAATTAGATATGACAAGTATACGAATAAATTTTTGGAGCTATTGAGGTATGTACCATATCTTAAGGATGAAAAGATAGTGGTTCAAAGATGTGTTAGTGGATTTCTTGTAGCATTTAGTGATCAAATTGAGTATGATGAGCCTCAGACATTGGAGGAAGTAATTGGGAAGTTGAAACATTGTTATGAGCAATCTAAGCGTAAGTCATAGCCTAAGCAAGGTTGGAAAGGTAATGAAAATACTAAGGGAAAATGGGATAAGAAGCAAGGAAGACCTCAAGATATAGGTAACAAGGAAAATGCATCATCGTACAACAAATTCAATGTAGTTGACAGAGGACAAGGATTTCAATCTGAGGAGTAGAACAAGTGCGATGGCACGAATCCTTGACAGTGTTAGACTTGTGGTGGAGAGAATCGCAGGAGACATTGTCCATAACATCATGGTGGTAGCTCGTAGATTTATAGTGCTTAGGAGGCACAGACAGTTAGGGATGCTGGACAAATTATTCCTCAAATTTATGGAACATTGGATAATAGGTAGGTTGATCATCAGGCATCTATTATCAAGATGGAAGGTAAGCTTTGTAATCAATTTGTTTTATTTTGATTGGCGTTGGATCTAATTATATTTATAATAGTCCTAATCTGGTGGATAAGTGTTGCTTGAATAAATAAGTGCATGCAAAGGCTTGGTTGGTGCAATTGGTTATAGGTACTAAGAAAATATTTCGTCATTGGGTAAGATTTTGTGCATTTGAATTGAACAGTATGTCTATATCAACAAATCTAAACATGCTTCCGTTGGGATCATATAATATGTTGTTGGGTATGGATTGGTTGTAAATTCACAAGACTAAAGTATATTGCTATGACAAGGCTATTGATTGCTTGGATGATGATGGAGAGAGGATAATCTTGTAGTGTAAGACAAAACATAGGTCAATGAGAATGGTTACAACTATGCAGGCTTAGCATAGTAGCAGGAAAGGGTGTGTATTGTTTGCAATTCATATTTCTAGTGACGAAGCAAAGAATGTTGAGGATGTTGAAGTCTTGAAGAGGTATTCGGTTTTGCAACAGTTTTAGGATGTGTTTCTAGCAGAGATTCCAGAGTTGCCTCCTCATAGGATAGTGGAATTTTCTATTGAGCTGATGCCAATAGCAACATCAACATCAAAGGCACCGTATAGGATGAGCACTCTGGAATTGGTGGAATTGAAGTTACAACTTAAGAAAATTCTTGATAGAGGATACATTAGGCCAAGTGTGTCACCTTAGGGTGCACCAATATTGTTTGTGAAGAAGAACGATGATACTCTTAGATTGTGTATTAATTACAAGCAGTTGACAAGGTAACGATCAAGAACATGTACCCTTTGTCGTGGATTGGTGATTTGTTTGATGTATAGTTAAGTTCCTTTGTTATTTTATACAATTTGTTCATGACATGTATAACTATTTCAGTTTCAAGAGCCAAAAGAGGCCCAATGTTGTAACTACAATTTTCATACCACTTGTAAAGACTTTCAATTTCACCGTAATTTCTTTTAAATATATATAAGGTAATAAACAACATTACCAACTTCTAATAAAGGTTATGTTGACCATCTTAAACTATTAGACGATTAGAGTAACATCATAACATTGTTCCTTTGTTGATAAATCGACATATTATCTCTTTGTATAAATCTGTCTCTTTTCTAAGAGAATATATATATATATATATATATATATATATATATATATATATATATATATATATATATATATATATATATATACGAATTAATTTCTTAAAGAAAAGGGTTCCTATGCTTATACTATTAACTTGAACATTAATCCCTTAATTTTTATTGAATTATACCTTAAACAAAAATACATTTCAATTAAGAAGGAAAAACATCAAATATCAAGTTAAACACTATTGTCTCATTATGTTCTTTGAACTCATTGCATAGGCATATGAACCATTGTAAATATGTCAATAGTTTGGTTCCTTTTAACACATGTTATTATTTGTCACCTTTAGAAACATCTATTATATAAATATGAAACTCTCAACATGCGTACATGACTTGGTTTGTGATATCGTATTCATTTACTTTTGTTTGATACATTAGTCATATCTCAAAAGCCATTTTAAACATTCCAACTCCTTTATGCTATAGCGAATGTGGTATTTTTATTTGATGCATTTGAATGTTGTGGTTTACATAGGATAGGATTTAGTTTACAAAATGCTTCTGGAGTTTTCCATTGTATAGGTGGCCTTCATCAAGAGTAGCCATGATGTTGTACATTGACCTACCCTAATCAGCAGTTGGCATTACCTCTTAATTAGTTAATGGTGTGAAATTAATCAACGATTATCAATTGCAAGATAATAGTTGATTATCTCAATTAGTCGACTTATTTTGGAATACTTTGATGTAGATAAGGAGCCATGAAAGGATTATTAATGTTATTTATAGGAAAAAATCTCCCCTATTTGCATATTTCCTTTGCTTAGATATAAAGGTTATGTTGACCATGTTAAACTATTAGAGAGTTAGAGTAACATTATAACATTGTTCCTTTGTTGATAAATCGACATATTATTTCTTTGTATAAATTTGCATATTTTCTAAGAATATATATATATATATATATATATATATATATATATATATATATATATATATATATATATATAAAGGACAACCTCTTAACTTGAACATTAATCCCTTGATTTTTATTGAATTATACCTTAAAAAAATACATTTCTATTAAGAAGGAAAAACATCAAATATCAAGTTAGACATTATTGTCTCATTATGTTCTTTTAACTCATCGCATAGGCATATGAACCATTGTAAATATGTCAATAGTTTGGTTCCTTTTGACATATGTTATTATTGTCACCTTTAGAAACATCTATTATATAAATATGAAGCTCTCGACATGTGTACAATGCTTGGTTTTCAATATCGTAGTCATTTACTTATTTTTGATACATTAGTCATATCTCAAAAGCCCTTTTAAATGTTCCAACTCCTTTGTGCTATAATGAACGTGGTATTTTTATTTAATGCATTTGAACATCGTGGTTAACATAGGATATGGTTTAGTTTACAAAATGCTTCTAGAATTTTCCATTGTTATATGTGGTCTTCATAAAGAGTAGCCATGATGTTGTACGTTGGCCTACCCTAATCAACGGTTGGCATTAACTCTCAGTTAGTCAATGGTGTGAAATTAATCAATGATTGTCAACTGGGAGATAATAGTCGATTATCTCGATTAGTCAACTTATTTTTAAATCCTTTGATGTAGATAAGGAGCCATGAAAGGATTATTCTTGTTATTTACAAGTGAAACTCTCTCCTCTTTACATATTTCCTTTACTTAGATATTTGTGTGCTTTCCTTCCACCCTTTTTTATTACATAAACATTTACTAATTGTTCTTAGTATCTTTTGTGATCGAGGTACTATTCATCTGTTGGGAAATGGAGAATTTATTTGAAAAACCTTTTGTTTTATATATGCCTTTCAATACTCATTGAGCTCTTTATATCTCTATTCCAAGTCGACTGTCTAGCTCTTGTACCTTGAGCTTATAATGCTTGCTCCAGTGTATTTATTTTGACTATATTATATGTTGGAGATGACACAAATTTTGTGTCATTTCTAGATTATAACAAATTATAGGCATCAAGCCTATATTGTACTCATATTTTCATTTGTACTTTGCTTAACTCATAAATTTTACCGTAATTTCTCCCATATAGACATTTGGATTTTTATGTATGAAAGTGTGATTCAATTTTGTTATAATAGAATTATTAAATTATTATTTTTTGTTAAAATTAAATGGTGATATATATATATATATATATATATATATATATATATATATATATATATATATATATATATATATATATATATATATATTCTGCAGGCTTTTAAATTCTTTGCGAGTATATAAACTATCCATTGGTTCTTTAATTGTTCCTTTTTCCCATGCCGATACTATTCTATAAAGAGCGGCTTCTAAGTGAGAAGTTTTAACCCATTACAAGTTACTCATAGTATTTATATTCCCAGTCATTCTATATCACACATTATTTTTATAGCGAAAATCTGTTTTCATAAACTGTTGTGCAACTGAAAATATGTTTAGTCATATGCGAAATACTAATATACTGAACATATTCTTTTATTGTCTATTTTAACATCTCAAACTATATAAAGATGAAATAGATTTTCGTCTTTATATGTGTAATTTCAAAATTTCAAAACCTTTTTAAATAATTTTTTATTCAATATACACAACAATTTTGAAGAGAATATGTCATAAAACAATTTTATTTCTATGAATAAATAAAACAAATATACAAACATAAATACCAACTTGAGTAAATGTCTAGGAAATAGATAGTTAAAAAATTGGTTCCTCCTAATCTTAACATAAGAACAATGCTTGTCCCCCCGAGCAAACCAATCCTGCAACTTTATTTTCTGTTTGTTCCTTCTTGCGTCTCTTCAGTCTCTCCCAATTATGCTCTCAAAAAAACTGAGACAAAAGCATGAGAATTCACATATATTATCCATTTACCACTCTTTGGGTGGTTAATAACTGCCTCCACCTCATCAATAGGTGGCAGGTATTGTCTGCTCATTAATGAGCTCCTATTTCCCACTCTTTAGTACAACTCCCTAATTACCCATATTAGATGCCCAGGACTTGTTGATGGATAATATTAATAACTTTTCATAATTAAATTGAAGCCTTTTTCCTCTTTCAACCATCTGTACTTATCCATTAATTTTCCTGTTTTGTCTTTATTTACAAAATAAAACATAATTGCAACTTTTACAAACAACTATTATCAATAATGAATTACTGATAATTAAAATGTTTAACTATTTTCCATGTAGCATACTTAACAAAATAAAAGAAGAAATATAATTATGTACAATTATTTACAAACACATCATTAAGCTAAGGGGGATATATGTGTGTGTGGCATCAAGAAATTTGTAAAATGAACAAGAATGAATATATTTGCTTAACTTACCACGTAGGAAGCTCTTCAATGTGTAGTTGAAGAGCTTTTAAATTGAAGATCCTCCTCTCCTCTTCTTTGACCACCCTCTAGCTACAACTTCCACTTGGAAGATAACGCTTCCATGATGAGTTTGGAGTTGGTTCGAGATTTGCAGGTGATTGTTGAGAAATCTTCTCAACTCTTATATATAATGTCAGAACTAGTTGGATCTCAATCCAACTATATATGTGTATTATATTTGTAAATAGAACGATAAAAAAAAAGTTTTATGTGTGCAAATTAATTTCCTTTTTAGTATTGGAGCCCTTTTGGACATAAATCCCTGTAAGGGAGGGCCCATGAATAGGGATACTATGTTTGTGTGAAAAATAATTTCCTAATAGCTCGAATATGAAACAGCGTTGGGCAACAAGAGACAAGTAGAGAATCTGCGTTGCAAGCAATAAAGTAGGAGCAGGACTAGGCTTTTAATGGAAATCTGTGCGCATCCGAAGAGAGAGAGAAGAGACTCCTAGGCGTAATTGAACATATTAGTGACCAGATCCTTACGGACGAGTAGGATAAAATCCAAACAATTCAACCCTTAAACAAAAGGTTGGTTTCTTTAGGGAGTAACCGAGGGACTTATGCTTCTTACAAGCAGAAGCGGAATATTGGATGTGGCCAATCCATTAACTAGAACGAAGAAATCAAAGGAGTGAAGGAAAACCACGTGGTAGATATTTAAAGGTTTCGGTTTAAACACTATTGTCTCATTATGTTTTTTGAACTCATTGCATAGGCATATGAACCATTTTAGTTATGTTAATAGTCCTTTTAACATACGTTATTATTTGTCACCTTTAGAAACATTTATTTTATAAATATGAAACTCTCGACATGCGTACATGGCTTGGTTTTCGATGTGGTATTCATTTACTTTAGTTTGATACATTAGTCATATCTCAAAAGCCCTTTTAAACTTTCCAACTCCTTTGTGCTATAGCAGATGTGGCATTTTTATTTGATGTGTTTGAACGTTGTGATTAACATAGGATAGGATTTAGTTTACAAAATGCTTATGGAGTTTTCCATTGTATAGGTGGCCTTCATTAAGAGAAACCATGATGTTTTACATTGACCTACTCTAATCAATAGTTGCCATTATCTCTTAGTTAGTTAGTCAATGGTGTGAAATTAATCAACGATTATCAACTGGGAGATAATAGTCGATTATCTCAATTAGTCAACTTATTTTGGAATCCTTTGATGTAGATAAGGAGCCACACAAGGATTATTAATGTTATTTACAGCTGAAACTCTCCCCTATTTCTAAATTTCCTCTACTTATATATAAAGGTTATGTTGACCATGTTAGACTATTAGAGAGTTAGAGTAACATTATAACATTGTTCCTTTGTTGATAAATCGACATATTATTTCTTTGTATAAATTTGCATCTTTTCTAAGAATATATATACTAACAATGAATTAATTTCCTAAAGAAAATGGTTCCTATGTTCAAAAAGGACAACCT
Organism: Pinus albicaulis; assembly: GCA_034641835.2. NCBI lineage: Eukaryota > Viridiplantae > Streptophyta > Pinopsida > Pinales > Pinaceae > Pinus > Pinus albicaulis. Next base: position 46,993 of record JAXQQM020085813.1, on the reverse strand, counting down.
CTTAACTTGAACATTAATCCCTTGATTTTTATTGAATTCTACCTTAAACAAAAATACATTTCTATTAAGAAGGAAAAACATCAAATATCAAGTTAAACACTATAATTTGTCTCGTTATGTTCTTTTAACTCATCGCATAGGCATACGAACCATTGTAAATATGTCAATAGTTTGGTTCCTTTTGACATATGTTATTATTTGTCACCTTTAGAAACATTTATTATATAAATATGAAACTCTCGACATTTGTACACCACTTGGTTTTCGATCTAGTAGTCATTTACTTCTTTTTGATACATTAGTCATATCTCAAAAGCCCTTTTAAATGTTCCAACTCCTTTACTTCTTTTGTGTTATAATGAATGTGGTATTTTTATTTAATGCATTTGAACATTGTGGTTAACATAGGATAGGGTTTTGTTTACAAAATGCTTCTAGAATTTTCCATTGTTATACATGGCCTTCATAAAAGAGTAGCCATGATATTGTATGTTGACCTACCCTAATCAATTATTGGCATTAACTCTCAGTTAATCAATGGTGTGAAATTAATCAATGATTATAAACTCTGAGATAATAGTTGATTATCTCGATTAGTTGAGTTATTTTTTAATCCTTTGATGTAAATAAGGAGCCATGAAAGGATTATTGTTAGTTGGAATTATGAATTACGGATAAATAATTCTTCCCTAGAAAGGTGCTTATATAGAACAACAGATTAAAGACTTTACGACTACCTTTCCTAACTGTAAATAGACACACAGAATGAGTTAAGAAGCTTACTTGGAATCCAAGCGCTTCCAAATCTCCTTCTATCGCTTTTGCTGTAGCTTCAAATTCCAGTCAGCTGTGCAAAATATTTCTTGCAAGAATGAACACTAAACAACAAGGGATAGCAATAATACAGATGTCTATTCAAGTTATTTAGCTAAATTAATAAAGCATAAACAACATACATCAAATAAGAACTCATAATATGGAAAATCAAAGCTTATACAGATGCATATAGGGAAAGATAAGCAGTAATCTTTATTAATGGATAGAAGGGGAGGTTACAGCCCAGTGATTGATTTGAAGTGACCATCTCCAGCAGCATCCCAGCCTCATCACAATGCAGATCTCTCCAGCAACATGTTACACAAATCAACTCCTCAATTGAAATTCCACCAGCATTTCTCTACTCAAATTCTTCCTTATCAAACACTAAGATTTGTGCTCAATTTATAGAGGAGTTGAAAGTAGTTTTACAATCAATGACTTTCCAATAATAGGCAAGACATGTTCCTAATCTTGTAGATGTCAAATGGACACATGGATTCGAAGTTTGACACATGTGAACTCTTCTAGAAGGCACTGGCCAAGTGGAGATTCTGGAACAATGAGAATTGCGCTCCCAATGTGACCAATGCACCTATTAGTGTCTGGAAGTGCTTTGCAGAACAGCCTTGAATGGGGCTAGAGGCAGCGTTGATGAGCTCTCATATGATATAATATAAACTTCAAACCTTGGAAACCTTTGCAGATGAAAGTCATGAATGATTTGTCTTGTTCTTTGTCTTAGGCCATGTAGCAACTGAAATGATAGGGGATGATAGACCCTATTCATTGGTACTGGAGATGATGTCCAGTTAACCAGGTCATTGGGAATGATGCCAAAATTGACCTATAACAATTATTCTTGTTATTTACAAGTGAAACTCTCTCCTGTTTACATATTTCCTTTACTCAGACATTTGTTTTCTTTACTTCCAACCTTATTTGTTACATAAACATTTACTAATTGTTCTTAGTATCTTTTGTGACCGTGGTACTATTCATCTTTTGGGCAATGGAGAATTTATTTGAAAAAGCTTTTGTTTTATATTTGCCTTTCAATACTGATTGAGCTCTTTATATCTCTATTCCAGGTCGACTGTCTAGCTCTTGTACCTTGAGCTCATAATGCTTGCTCCAATGTATTTATTTTGACTATGTTATGTGTTGGAGATGACACAACTTTTGTGTCCTTTCTAGATTATAATAAATTATAGGCATCAAGCCTCTATTGTACTTATATTTTCATTTGTACTTAGCTTAACTCTCACAAATTTTACCATAATTTCTCCCGTATAGACATTTGGATTTTTATGTATGAAAGTGTGATTCAATTTCGTTATAATAGAATTATTAGTTTTATATATATATATATATATATATATATATATATATATATATATATATATATATATATATATATATATATATATATATATATGCCTTTCAATACCTACCAGCTCTTTATAGCTCTATTCTAGTTCGACTGTCTAGCTCTTGTACTTTGAGCTTGTGATGCTTGCTCTAGTGTATTTATTTTGACTATATTATGTGCCAAAGATGGCATAATTTTCGTGTCCCTTCTAGATTAGAACAAATTATAGGTTTCAAGTCTCTATCGTACTCATGTTTTCATTTTTACTTAGCTTAACTATGAGAATTTTTCCCATATAGATGTTACATTTCGCTCCCAGTAAAATTTATTCATTTCGTTATAATAGAAATTACAGTTTTTTTGCTAGAAATCAATGGGTAGATATATATATATATATATATATATATATATATATATATATATATATATATATATATATATATATATATATATATATATATATATAGTCATTAAATTCTTTGCAAGTATATAAACTATGTTTACTTCATTTGCTGCCTATAAACTATCCATTGGTTCTTTAATTGTTCCTTTTTCCCATGTCAATACTATTCTTCCTTTACAGTTACTGCAACTTGGCATAGTCTCTCTCTCTCTCTCTCTCTCTGTATATATATATATATATATATATACAGTAGAGAGAGAGAGAGAGAGAGAGAGAGCAGTTTCTGAAAAGTTTGAACCCATTACAAATTATTCATAGTATTTCTATTCCTAGTCATTCTATATCATACATTATTTTTATAGTGAAAATCTATTTTCATAAACTATTCTGCAACTGCAAATATTTTTGGTCATATGCACAATACTAATATACTGAACATATTCTTTTACTGTCTATTTTAACATCTCAAACTATATAAAGATGAAATACATTTTCTTCTTTATCTGTGGAATTTCAAAACCTTTTTACAATAATTTTTTATTCAATATACACTACACTTTTTAAGAGAAGATGTCATAAAACAATTTTATTTCTATGAATAAATAAAACAAATATACAAACATAAATTTCGACTTGAGTAAATGTGTGGGAAATATATAGCTAAAAACTTGGCTCCTCCTAATCTTGACATAACAACAATGCTTGTCCCCATAAGCAAACCAAACCTGCAACTTTCTTTTCTGTCTGTTCCTTCTTGCTTCTTTTCAGTCTCTCCCAATTCTGTTCTCAAAACAATTGAGACAAAATCAATAGAATTCACATATATTATCCATCTACCACTCTTTGGGTAGTTAATAACTGCCTCCACCTCATCAATAGGTGGCAGGTAATTATCTACTCATTAATGAGCTCCTATTTCCCACTCTTCGGTACAACTCCCTAATTACCCATATTAGATGCCCAGGACTTGTTGATGGATAATATTAATAACTTTTCATAATTAAATTGAAGCCTTTTTCCTCTTCAACCATTCGTACTTGGCCATTAATTTCCCAGTTTTGTCTTTATTTACAAAATAAAACATAATTACAACTTTTACAAAGAGCTATTATAAGTAATGAATTACTAATAATTAAAACGTTTATCTATTTTCCATGTAGCATACTTAACAAAATAAAAGAAAAAATAAAACTATGCATAATTATTTATAAACACATTATTAAGCTAAGGGAGATATGTGTGTGTGTGTGTGTGGCATCAAGGAATTTGTAAAATGAACAAGAAGGAATATATTTGGTCAACTTTCCAAGTAGGAAGCTCTTCAATGTGTAGTTGAGTAGCTTTTAAACTGAAGATCCTCCGCTCCTCTTCTTTGACCACCCTCTAGCTACAACTTCCACTTGGAAGATAACACTTCCATGTTGAGTTTGGAGTTGGTTTGAGATTTGTAGGTGGTTGTCAAGAGATCTTCTCAACTCCTATTTATAATGTCAGAATTAGTTGGATCTCAATCCAAATATATAGGCGTATCATATTTGTAAATGAAAATGTGAAAAAATAGTTTTTATGTGTGCAAATTTATTTCCTTTTGGTATTGGAGCCCTTTTGGGCATAACTCTGGTAAGGGAGGGTCCATGAATAGGGAGATTTGTGAGTATACTATGTCTGTGTGAGAAAAAAATCCTATTAGCTCAAATATGAACTAGCATTGGGCAACAAGAGACGAGTAGAGAATCTGCATTGCAAGCAATCAAGTAGGAGCAAGACTAGGTTTTTAATGAAAATCTGTATACATCAGAAGAGAGAAAGAAGAGATTTATAGGCGTAATTGAACATACTAGTGACCAGATCCTTACGGATGAGTAGGAGAAAATCAAACCAATTCAACTCTTCAACCAAAGGTTGGTTTCTTTGGGGAGTAACCGAGGGACTTATGCTTCTTACAAACAGAAAAAGAAGATTGGACGTGGCCAATCCATTAGCTAGAACGTCTCCGGCTATTGTCCGGTGTAAAGATCTACAACACAACTGAAACATTAATGTCATGATAAATATGAGTTTGTATAAGCTCGATGGTAAAGATAATGCATTACATGAGGATCCACATTGAGCGTGGAAAATCCATGCTTTAGTCGCTGACTTCATATTTGTGGCGTTTGCATGGAGAAAATACAGTGGATAGTGGTAGCGAAAGAAATCAAAGGAGTGTGAGAGAACCACGTAGTAGATATTTAAAGGTTTCGGTAGTTGAATTTGTTGAGAAAATAGTGTGTGAGTTCCTGATGGTGTTTGCGATTATATTGGTGTTATAATTTCATCAGTTGCAAAATTATTGTGTGGTATGGGTTGTAAAATTACTATGGCGTGTAAAATTTGAGTAAAGCTAGGAACGTCAGCTATAGGTTATCCTGATATATTGCTAAGTGTATGTGTGAGACAGGTGAAGTTGTATGATCAAATTCTAAACACATTCAGTACCGAGACAACTATCCTAGATAATTGTAAGATACAATAGAGCTATGTCCTCTGACAGATGGGAGTTTGTCCATAGGATAATTTAGTTATGTGGCTAAATTTTCTAACAACTACAACGAGCTATGTAACTTGACAGAATAAAGTATGTCAATATTGTTGATCATGCAAGTTCATGAGCAATGGTCAGAGACAATTGTACCTTAAAAGAGTTAAGTGGGAAGGTTGAAGATTGTGGTGGAGAAAGAGCGTGGTCCGCGAGATTTCAGAGTGGGTAGAAGTGTTAGTGAAGGCCATATGAGACAAATGTGACTTATATGTGAATTGTAATTTGTGTTATTTTTATTTGGCACGCAAGGATTAAGGGAGGGACTTAGAAGATAATGCTCCTACGCTGAGTTTGGAGTTGGTTTGAAATTTGTAATGTTGAGAATTTGGAGGGCTAGTGATTAATTCAAATTCTCTTCTTGATAATTACTTGTGTGCTTACTCGAGTTACTTATGTCTTCTCTTATTTAGCTTATTTAGTACTTCATCAAGTCAATTATCAAAATACACGAGACACAAGAATTAGGCTCCTAGAGCCAGGGAAAAACCTCTACCTCTTCGAGAGGAAAACCTGTAAGGAATTCTTCTTATAGATCTTCAATTGACAAGTACCATGACCATGACCTAGACCCTTGACCTTAGTATGCCTTTAAGACCTTGTGTCTGCTCCACTAGACTTCTTATGACGATCTTCTTTTCTGCATTGCTCTGCACCACCACTAGGAAAGCTCGGTTCCTAGTCTTTAGACAATATGCTTCCTTGACCTTTTCTTTGTACCTCTTCATCTCCAAGTCTTTATCCTTAGCTTGCTATAGTGATCTTTCCCTTTAGTCCTTTTTCCATGATATACTAAGCACACTTCTCTCAAAACAATGGACCTTTAGTCCTTCCCTTTCTTAGTAGATCACCCTTCAGACTTTGCACCAAAACAGACCTTTGATACACTCTTGATCACAAAATTGTTTCTCCTTGATGTAACCTTCAGTAGTCCTCAGATGACCTTAGAGTATATAGCCCAAAGACAGATATAAGACTTAATTTCCTTCGCTTATATGGCACCTCTCTTCGCACCACAATTCAATACTTAATTTGCTAGTTTGACTTTCTTCTACGCACTACAATTCAAACCCTAATCTCATACTTCATTTCATAACTAATCCAGACTTTTATCCTTCCTGAAATGCAAAATTCTTCAAGAGTAATCTTCACTGTATCTTCCTGTAATCCATACCTTTTAAACTCTGTTGAAAACCGCAGAGCAATCCGCAAGATTTTGTATTTTCTGCGCAGTATATACAGGGGTATATATAGTTATCCCAGTATATCAATAATTCGACTTGATCACAATTTTATAGGCCGACATGAAGGCTTTCTTGAGGAGAATTTTAATGTTGATATGAGGCATCTTTTTGAGCTTATGTCACAAGGTCTTTGAGGCATATTAGATTGACTTGTACCTCCATATATATGACCCTTTACATTTATGACGAGAAGACAGATTCCTAAAGGACATCATGAAGAAGTCCTTTGACCTATAATAAAGCCTTGCTCATGAAACCCATGAAGCAAGCATACCAAATATATATACATATTATTATATTTTTCTTCTTCATTTACATATATACATAATTACATAGTCAATATGAAGACCGATCCTAGTTACACTTTTCAAGACTCCCTCTTAACTAGGGAGGTATTCATACAGGTACATCGTCACTTTCAAACTGAAGAATCTCATAAGAAGAATCAGATTGGTAATCGCATATGTATAACATCATATCAACCAGCATTGTCCTAGTGCAAGGCCTTGACTAACAACCCCATCTCTCAATGAGACAATGGGCTACAATGCTAGCGAGACACATGACATATAGACACCATAGTCATTGTCTCTCCAAGGTACATACTCCACCTAGGTGTTCCCAGAGTATGACCTTCATGGACTATTCTTCTATTGGGTAGCCAACCCTCAAAGAATATTGGTCCTCGACTACTCTTATCTTGAATTCCCTATCTCATTCTCAAAGAGTATCGAATGCCAAATGATTACCCAATCCTCCATTCTATCTTCCAGGTCAAGACCAGAATGATGTGTCTATCCATTCTCTTCACATGGCCTTCACTAAGACTTACGGTTGTTAGTCCTGGTCTAGTGCATGACACACATAATAGAGAATCACATACGTCACTCCCTCCCAACACAGGAAGGACATACTTCAAGTTTCTTCCAAGCAAGAAACTTACCACCAGGCTCCCTATCAACCAGGGTCCTGCAGCAGCAATCCAGCTACTCATGAAGAATTCCTCCCCTCAATGTCATGGATTTTGATATTGAGAAATCTTCAACTTTTGGCTTCATAGGGCACAGATCATCCATCACTTTCAGTCACGAGTCATGTCCACTATCCAAAAGTGATTCATCAGTCTTTCTCATCTGGTCCACCGTTATGCCATGTTGCTTTCCTTCGAATCATCTCCAAGGATCATACATCCTTTCTCATGATTAGCAACCCTGCACAAATTCATCCAGATAAACATATACATATGAACTTTTAAAACAAAAGTTACCTCAGTGATGATCTTTCACGATGACATCTTCCTGTAGGCATCGGCATCCTTTATACAGATTGACACATCTAGTGATATGTTTTGTCAAGGGTCTTCTTCTTTACCAGACTTCTTTCAGAGTCTACATATCCTCCCAGGAGATCTCCTAGTCACATAGTCACATCTTCTTGGCCTCCGAATGATAACTGCCTCTTGACATGGTTGCATTTCATAATCTCTTCCTTTCTACACATTTTTCATTCCCAGGATCTTACAAATTTTCCAATCTATAGTTCATATACAACCACCTCATATTCCATGAGGATATATTATGTTGATTTCATCTGTCAATGCACCTAGAGATCCTCCTTCATATATCATACTTCTAAATATGGAAGTCTATTACCTGTAACCATATGACATGACTTCACAGCATCCAGTGTCAGCATATAAATATATACATACCTCATACCTTTATCATTTAAGTCATCCTGTAGCAGTTTTACTAGAATGAAGAGCTTCATTCCCTTAGCCTGCTCCATCAATATGTCATCACATCCCAAAATTTTGTTTCCATGATGACCCTTGATCTTGATGACTGCCTTCCATTAGTAATGTTATTAGAGAGGTTTTCCCGGAGCTGCTTCACCAAGAGCTCCTACCATGCTTTTATCATGATGCTATAATATACATTTCTTCCTATGAAACTATATTTCAACCAACAGAAATCACTTAAAGGAGAAGATGATCTCAATCATAGTGGAGATCCCTCGCTTCTTGTTTCTTAGATTTCTTTGCATCAGGTTCTTCTCTTATATCTGAGACATTGGATTCTTCCTTTTTCCTCGTTTCCTTTCTAAATTTAGGACAATCTCATTTATAATGCCCAAGATCATTACATCCAAAGCATCGTGCTTTGTCCACATTTCTCTTCTTATTTTGAGGACCAAATTTACCGAATCTTCCTTTCTTCCCGAACATGGCAGCAAAGGCTTGATTCTCTACACTTGATCTTGCTTTCAATCTTGATTCTTCTATCTTACCTAGACTTTGGAATGCCGTGGCTTCTTCTCTCTCATCTATGGTGGAAGTGGAACCTCTCCATTCTTTCGGTAAAACATTTTGTACCATAGTGAGTATTTCTCTATCAAACATTACTTCTCCCAACTTTAGTAGTTGATCTCGTATTGCGAAAATCTCCATCATATATGCAATTATTCCTTCCTTTGACATTCTCAATTTTGTATAGTTTTTGTCTCAGTGATATTATTTCCTTTGTAGAACCTTTTGAGAATAGTTCCACCAATTTTTCATATATTTCTTTTGAGGATTCTAGCTTTGATACATAGGGAATGAGAGAGTCTTTTATGGATTCTATAAGAATCTATAATATCCCAAATGGGAATTGTCAAGAAGGTAAAAACAGACTGGAAAACGCATTTTCCAGTAATGGCTGCTACAGGAATTGAATCCAAGACTTGGATCCCTTAGATTAATGCATCTAAGAATGAAATCCAAGAAGTGGCTCAAAAGAAATCCCTCTAGGTGGGTTAAACAGGTCTCCCACACCTAGTTGTCTTTAGAAAGTGCCCGATGAAGGGACTGCAACAATGTATGCACATACAATGGAATAACAACGTTATTATTATAAGCCTGAGTACATGAAGATGTCAATAGCAATCAATTGTATAATATAGCAGCAAAGGAGTACAATGCTTTGAGGAATCAATCACTCAAGCTAGGCAATGAGAGCCTCAATGGAACATGTACATCAAAATAGAGAAACACTGCTACACACGAGTTTCTGCAGGCTAAGAGGATGCAGTTTATAAGAGGTAATACATCATAATACATAATAAAATAAATATATAATATTATATGGTTCAAGAAATGAGGGGAATCAAGCTCTTAATCCCTGAAAACAATAATACAACAATCATTAGAAGGATTGGCTAAAATATACAAAATGGAAAATCAGAGAAATGCCGTAGTTGCAGTGGTAGAGCCAAGTAACCTTAAAATGGAAGGTGTATGGAGAAGACCGAAGATGTCGCATCTAATGTCAATATCTCTTCCAATGGATCCTTCAGGTGAAAGGCTAATCCTATCACTGAAGATCTCACCCTCCAATCAACACTGCAAAACCCCACAACAAATTCTCAATGAAAATAACGCAGTTACTAAAGAAAAATGCGCTGCAGGGGCAAGGGAATGAGTTGGCCCAATGCCAAGATCTGAAATAAGCTCCAATGGCTTCCAAACTGATCTCCCAAAGGAAAGAGAGACTCCTCCTCTGAAAAACAAGTGATGGAAGAGGTGTTGGGATCCCTCACTGCAACACCCTGCAACACAACATTATCCTGTTGCAAAAATAATGTTGTACTGGAGGAGGATACTTGGCCTCAAGCCTGAATGTGAGGCAAATATGTACAACTCCTTCAAGAGGCTTCTCAAGAAAGAAGAAGGATTCCTAAGCAGGAAATCCTTGTGCTAAACAACACTGCAACTCAGCTAAACAGCCGGGACTGCAAATAGTCTAAGCAAACATAAAATCAATAATCATATGCATGAGAAACAATGGTTGCCTTGCCCTCCTTTTAAACACATGAGATATCCCTCTCCATGGGTCCCACTCTTTAGGGTTTCCCCCATCAAGGAATATTCCCTCCTCTTTCTCTGAGCTGTCCCACAAGATGCTTTCCACCTCATACCTCTGCGCTGTTTGACTTGGTCAAACTTGACCTAGCCTTCTTGCAAATGTATCCTTTCACACATGAGGGTGTGAAATCTAGTTCCATTGCTGATCCCCTTTCATACTAGAGGGATTTTATCCATGTTTTTATTATGAATGGGCCTTCTCACCCAATTATTCAACTCCTAAGTGAAAATAGCAAAAGTTAATATTCTAATTTATTGTGGGAAAATTTTGGAATATTACAGTCCTCCCCTCCCAAATGTTGCTTGTCCTCAAGAAACTGCAAGGATAGAACTGAGAAATTTCTCCCAAGGCATGGAGACTGAAAAGTGTTGGGAAAACATCTTACCCAAATGGATCCTCCATCCCCAAGCAATTATCCAAACAAAATGAGTCACCTCCCAACATGGCAAATCCTGAAAATCTCCTTCCACCTCAAGCTCTGGAAATGAAGGTGGGATGAAAATATGAATATGGTAAGCATCATAGCCTACCCCGTGCTGTCCTTTCCTCCATTCACGATGAGTGTAGAGTATGTGCTGATCCTGGGCTACAAAAGTATTGCCCTCAAGTGGCAAAATGAAGAACAATCCTCCAAGGATTTCTCCTCCAACATTGAAGAACAAGCTTGCCCAAAACAATCCATCTCGTTGTACATTTTTCCCTCCATTCAGATTTAGCCGTCAATCCCTTTCAGACCTATTTCCATTATATTTTATGGCTAAAAAACCCCCATGCCGCTCTAAAAAATACTCTGTTCGAATGATTAAAATTCATATTTTAAATACATTGGGCCGAAGCCCCCAAAGTCTTTAGCCCCTCCTCTTGACATTTCCATATGACCCGAGTCCAGGACCACAAGCCAGAAGAAAAGGGAGGGGGCTTATCATTTAAGTCCCGGGCGCCGTCGCAACCGTCCGATTCAATTAAATCAACGGCGCGGTGATCGTCAAAGAGCGAGGGCCCCGCATCCAGCCCCGGCACACAACAAAACCGGCAGTTTTCCCCCCGCACCACTCTTGTCGGCTGGCGGTTTCGGACCGAATGCCAGCGATTCCACACGGGATGCGCCACGTGTTCTTGGTACGAGCGAGAAACCGCCTATCCCCCGCACGCTAAACTTCAACCGGTGGCTGGGCAGCGGGATTCACAAAGACCGTTGGATCTCCAGATCTTCATCCAACGGCGGAGATGTAACAAAATCGTCCGCCCATTGATACGTACCCGCCACGTCCCACAGCCCACCACCGTGTCACTGTTACCCGCCTCCGCCCATTAATTCACCCGCCACATCGCCTCCCATCTGCCCCTTGTCCGCCTACGTGTCTCCCCCCGTACATCCCTCCGCACCAATATATATATATACATGTCTTTATGTGTTTTATTCACATTTGCTGCTAGTTTTTCCTCCCGACCCCACTGTGTGACATTTCGTTCTTTTTGCGAAAACCTCCATTGTTTGCTCCCAACACCCTCTATGTCACCATTTTTGGTCTGTGTCCCCATCATCTCCTCCATTCACACTTCCGTCACCCCTGCCTTCGTCCGAGTCAGTTTTTCTAACAGTTTCGGGGTTTTGCAGGTTCTAAAATGATAGAGGAGGCGTCTAAATCCACCGCCTCCATTCCAGAGAACCAAGAACATATCAGAAGGTGATTTCCTGTAGGCGAAATTTAATGAAGAAGCTGGAGTCGGTACATGAAATGACTACTATTAAAGAAAACATAGATGGAGATTCTCAGAACCCTCCAGAGAAATTCACCCCTCATTTAAGATCTAGGATTCAAATTCAGAATTCAAAGGCCGAGAGTACAGTACCAGAGATGCAGACCAGCTCAAATCCCTTACGGCAACAGATTTTCCTTCAGCTAAAGGCATCACAATGTATATATTTTATTATTTCCGTCTTGTACATAAGGAGATTTTTATCTCCCAGCATTAATTTCTGTATACAGATTGTTAGGTATATTCCTTTATAGCTAGTCATTAATGAAGAAGGCGCGAATGTTCCCCGCCTTTCTTATTCAAATTAGGTCAATAAATGTGGATATCTACCTCCCCCTCCAGAAGTTTCGGTCTTCTCTATAAATACTAAAAAGCAACACATTAAAGGGGTTCCAGATTTCTGTGAGCAAGCGGTGCAGCGAGAAGACTACTGTATTCATCTTGTAACATTTCCGTATGAATTTTCAGAGCCCATAGGGTCTCAGTGAGGAGGAGTTATGACTGTATTGAGGATTCTGGTCTTTGGTATCTCACAGTATGTAACTTTTCTTATGTGTTAATATATCATCTCTTTTCATGCAAATTTTCCTCTTGTATCATGTTCTAGAATGCGAGTGGCTCACTAGTTTGCAGTAAGGATTCATCTTAAGTGGTGCCCTTTCTGGAATTAGTCAAGCACTTTAAATAGGCCTAGAAGTGATATGATGTTCCATGTTCACTCTTTTCATAATTTCTGCTATATTAGTGGCTTAAGGATTCGTAAATTGGTGCGCCCTTCTGCCAGTAATATCTTCTTATGTTTCCTCACTGCTTGCACATCCTAATACTTGATTTCTGTGATATATTATTGAATCGGCCCTCTTTACAGTAAAGCGGTCTCTGAACTGTCTGATACTTTCATGCTGAAGTTTTACATGATGTCTTTACTTTACTCCTATCCTTGTATCAGCCTCTGAGAGAGAATTTGGACCAATTCAACCTAATTCAATTTCCTTGTTTAAAACAAGAGATAGTAGGTGAGTCCCTTGGACTGACAACCCAAACTATAAAGGACTCCTTGCTATATTAAGATGTCCTAGGCACTGGTCTATGGCAACTCTAGGCTGTCCCTAGGAGGGTGACAAAATCATCCACAACATTTTTCTGGCGCCGTTGCCGGGGATGCGAATTCAAGAATATCAGTTTCCCTGGGTTTTCGACAAATTATTTCACTCTCTAATCAGGTGAGCACAGAGAGGTGAAGAGTTGCAGATTTCTCACCTTGGCGACTCCACTGGTCTTTATTGGATAAATCTTATCGGTAGTCCTGGCTCCTTGTAGGCCGCATTTGAGGTCAGATACAGCTCAACTGAAAACACCCTACGTGTCTGACCCAGAGAAAATTATTCATAAAAGAGTTTGGAAGGAGAGGAAGTCAGCCCGTGCTGAAAATTCCGAGTGTTCTATTGAAGATTATCTGCCCTCTTCTTCTCAAGAAGTTAGAACAGAAAATCCCGAGTTTTATTTAGAAACCCCACGTAGGGGAAGTGCCTCAATTGGAGAAGAATCTTATCCTGTTTTCGAGGCTGAAGAAATTAAAGAGGTCACTGAGGTAGCTCCTGTTAATCGAGAATTATTCCCATCCACACCTCAGACCTCGGTGCAATATATTCCCATTGTTATTCACACTCCGCTTCCCCCTACCCCTCTCCCTTCATTTGTTTCTCAGACTGTTGTGCAACCCCCACCGCCTCCAATGGCCAATGTTCCTGCATTTCTCCTGAACAAATATGCTCCTCTGGCTTTACCCCAGGTGTTGAATGATATGCCGTAGGATTATCTGAAGATCCTGCCAAGGTTCAATGGTGAAAATGATATTGATGCTCAGAAACATCTCGAGACCTTCTGCTCTTTTGCAGAAAATTTGAATGTTGAACACCTGGATGTGGTTTTGAGATTATTTGTGCAGTCTTTGGAAGGAGAAGCCAGAAAATGGTTTAAGACACTGGGAAATCGCTCAATAACCACCTGGGATCAAATGGAGAGTGCTTTTCTCAGAAAATGGGGAGAAAAGAAAGATCACGGTCAGTGTCTCACCGAATTTTATACCATGAAGAAGAAACAGAATGAAGGAGTATCAGAATTTATCAAGAGGTTCAACAAGTTATATCTAAGCTTGCCTCCGGAAATGAAGCCAAATGAAGCTGCTGCCAAGATAATTTTCATAGCAGCCTTTGACTTTGACTTCGGCTTCTCCTTGAGAGAAAGGAAACCTGCCACACTAGATGATGCACAATCAGATGCTCTGGAACTAGAAGCGAACTTTGCCTCCACAGGAAAGTTAAAAGGGAAAATTGAACCAGATGCCAGGAGGAAAGGCAAGGAAGAGGTTTCTTCCTCTAACCAGGATAAAGATTCAGATAAAATGGATGAAATAAGTAAAATGATAAAGAAGATGGTCAAGATGGAGCTGGAAGCTAAAAACGCAGCTCCCAAGAACTATTACAATGCTCAGAACAGAGGGTACAATCCCCAGTATAAGAAGCCACCTCTCCAAATATTGCCGAGAGAGATAAAAGAATAGCAAGATCAAGTACCTCATCCCTTGTACCTAGAAGGACCAGCAGATGACTCCACTGGAGATGCAGCCTATGGATTAGAAGATTCAAATCTGGCTTTTTCACACAACAATGATGTGGAGTGCCCCCTGCAAGATGAAGATGAAGAAGCAGAGATTGACCATTACTGCAAGCAATTTGCTGATTTCATGGAAGCCCAATTCAACGTCAAATATGATCTCAGATCCTCAAGGAAGAGGACCAGAACTCAGGAGCAAGAAGAAGAATCACCTCAGAAAGAAGCATCTACTCAAAAGGAATCAGCAGCAAAGAGAGGCGTAGAAAAAGGTAAGAATCTTCTGAGTACCCCCTTGCAGTCTAATGATCAGATCCCCTCTTCTTCTAAAATAGTCACTCCTCCTAATACCGAGCCAGTGTCAAAAGAAGTCAAGTCTTCAGCTGAGAATAAAGAGTTAAAAGAAGCTGTAGTAGAAAAATCCGCATCTGCTTTCAATTTGCAGAAGGAGCTTGAAAAGATTAAGATTCCTGTCCCCCTGACTGAATTATTGAAACAGCCTGTATATCAGTATCAAGTTACTTCTTTCATACACCCTCCTGAACTACCCATTGCACCTGATAGTTTAAATCTTCAAGAAGAGAGACCAATGGTAGTCTTTGGCCCACATGTCGAGGAGATAGATCCTTCTACTCCCCCCTTTTACGTGTCTCTAGTCATCCATGATTTGCTGCTACACAACTGTATGTTAGATTCTGGGGCTTCCCATAATCTTATGCCTTTGTCTGTCATGGAGCAACTAGGGCTGCAAATTACAAGACCATATAAAGATTTATATTCATTTGATTCTAAAAGGGTTAAATGCTTGGGAATGATAAAAGATTTAGTGGTAAATTTAGCTCAAATCCCAGCAAAAAGTGTGGTCATGGACATTGTGGTTGCTGATATCCCAGCCCGCTTTGGCATGCTATTGTCAAGGTCCTGGGGTACAAAGATTGGGGGATCAATTAAATTGGATTTAACGTATGCTACTGTCCCAGTCTTTGGAGGTCAAGAAAGGAGGTTATATAGGGAGACCAGATTTGTCAAAACGGTAACCAAGGCGGACTGCTAAGATAATTCCCCAGTTTATAACAAAGAGGGAGACTTTTCATGTTTAATGTTGGAAGAAAATCAGGATTATGCACATGAGCCCCTTTTTGGTCAGTTCCAAGCTGAGCAGCCTAAAGAAGAGCAGGAATCGGGACTTTGGACTTTACATTTTGATGGAGCTAATTCTAGAGAAGGCAATGGAGCTGGGGTATTGTTAATTTCCCCCACAGGAAAATGGGTACCGATGTCTTTCAAATTGGAGTATGAAGCTACAAACAATGTAGCTGAGTATGAAGCATTGTTATTGGGCCTACAGACAGCTAGAAACATGGGCATTCAATGTCTGAAAGTGTTTGGAGACTCTGAGCTGGTAGTGAGACAGATTAAGAATGAATGTCAAGCTAAACACCCTCGGCTCAGAACATATAGAAACGAAGTATGGGACATGATAGAAAATTTCTTCTCAGCATTTAACATACAGTTCATGTCCCGGGAACATAACAGAATAGCAGATTCTCTTGTTGTGGCCGCCAGTACATTCCAGCCTCCTCAGAATCCATTGTTAAGATATGAAGTGGAGGTACGTTACAGACCATCTATCCCAGACAATATAAAGCATTGGCAGGTTTTCGAGGATGACGAGCAGATGAAGAGATTCATGGAGACAGTGGGAGAATTCATAGGTACGGAAATTGATGATGATGAGGGGGAAGAAGCTGAAAACATTGCTGAAGGCAAATGGGAAGAGAATATAGCAGGAAATAAAGTGCTGCAGCTGAAAGGAAATGTCATCCCTAGAGGTCTAGTACCTCTGGAAAGATTATTTAATAATAATGATGTTCCCATGCAGCCAAACAAAGCAGTAGAAGAAGACCAAATGGGAGATTTGAATCTGGGTACTGCTACTGATCCCAAAATTGTTAAATTATCTAAAAGAGTCTCAGAGGAATATATTGTATGAGTATTTTTTACATGTTAGTGATGACTATATCTACAGCTCAGTTTTCTAGAAACTGATTTCCTTATGTCAATATGTCATCCAGAAAACCTTCCTAAAACTTTTTTCACCTTTCTACCTTTTCAGTTCGCCCATGTCGAAATCAAAAACCTCATATCACAATCTTATCTAGCTTCAGCCTTATTGACCTGCCCATCAGCTTTAAAAAGCAAATCCACATCTGTTTCAAAAAGTCTCCCCTATGTTAGGAAGTGGCGTTTTAGGACATTTCACCTTTGGCAATCCTCAAAAATCCAAAAAGCCCCCATCTGCAAAAGACCTGCCATGACTGATCCCTTACTTTGCAAATGAAATTGATAAGCAGCCTTAAGTCGCGCCACTCACACCCCCTAGATCTCAGCACTGCATAAAACCCAACCTCAAGCTGACTATTAGGTCTTTCACAGTGTTCTATGGTTCTGGCTTAGAAATATATTTCATCTCATGAAGTAAATGTTTGAGTTTACGGTTAGAGGAACAGATGCTTCTAAATGTAACTTGAGCCTTTAGATATGTCTGCAAAACAGAAAGCTACTCATCTAGACTTTACAGCTCTTTCCAGCATGAAAATCACAGGAAGAAAGGGATACCACTGTCTCAGCAAACTGGTAAATTGTCAAGGCCCAGAACCTCCTTCATTTACAAGCAGAGGGTTAGGGCGCCTCCTTCATCCATAAGCAGAGGGCGCGGGCCAGTATTGACTCAGAAGATTGCAAGGGTCCAGGTTTGCTTTGTATTGAACAGTGAAACAATATCTCCAGGTTTTATGAATTTGAGTAATGGTCATAACAGGGACAGAGTTTGGAATATGCTAGGAAAAAGAGTCTGGTCTGATAAAGAAGGTCATCTGAAGCTTTCAAATCATGAGCATTGTTGAATGAAGAAAGGCATGTCATTGGTGAAAATTCCAAATCATAAGTACCCTGCTTATCCACAAGATCAAATAGAATAGATGCTGTTAACCAATGCCATTACACAGGCAGAAGGAAAGCTCTTGGTTTCAAAAAGCACTGACCTTCATAGTCACAAAGGTTATTTGTCAAGTAAATCTATCATGAGTTGAACAAGCCAATTGATAAATATCTCAGTCACCCTTAGAACAGTGCAGAGGAACAGTGTCACTGTGGCTAGGGTTTCTTCTGAAATACAGTGATGCTTGCAAGAAAAGATGCCAAGATTGAATTCAAGTGGTCCACTTACCATCACATTCAGAGAAAGGCTGTGTCAAACAGAGTTGTTGAAAAAGCCTTGAGATACCTTACCTGATGAAGAGCCTCCTCCATATATGAGCAGATGGCCAAAGTCATTGTAGGTTGTTGAAAACTGATGGGTCTAAAAAGTGCAGAGAAAGGACACAAAGAAATTGAATAAAGGAGTCATTGCACAGGTAAGCGTTACTGTTTATGGTGCAAAGGTATTGTTTTCCTTCTTCAAAGAGCTATCTGTCAGACTGTACCTGCAGTAGAAAAGAGAAAATATTGAATATATGTGTGCCATTGATACCAAAAAGAAGACTTTTCCTTGAGGGAAAGGTTCAAGCAACAAAACAATATCACATGCCAAAGATCCAAAGAAGCGCTTTTCAAGAAATAGGTGTTCAAAGCTTTCAAATTTCTGGCACATTATGAATAGCCCTTCCTTGCTAAAAATCGCCAAGAGAGGAAAACAGTGAACATAGTTCAGTTATGAAATGGTTCTATTGACAAAAAGAGGTTAACACACTGATCAAAGCAAAATAATGACTGTGTATCAAAGAGCCCTGTTTTCATATTTTACAAGCTTGTCTTTTCAAATGGAGGAGGCAAATGGTATTCAATCTTATGAATAGGCAGAAGAAGTTGGTTTTGATGAGTTGCCACTGTTTATATGTCTTAAAACAAACACAGTTGTCATCATTCCAAAGGGCAGATTCAGCACAAAGATACAGTATTAAAAAAAAACAGTGGCAGAGATGTGGCATAATGAGTTGTCAAGCAGAGGATTATAGTAAAAAATGCCCCTCTTTGGAGAACATTGCAGGTCATAAAAGATGCAGCAACTTGTACCTGTACCATTAAACACAGTGGCAAAAATAGCCACAAGATTATGGAGACATTTTTTAGGGTCTAAAGGTTGGTGATGAGATGTCCCCCAAAGAACAAAGCTGGAGGTCCTCCTCCTAACACCGGTGCTAAAGTCCGTGATCTGTAGGTGGTCAAATGTATGGAAACTCTCCAAGGCAAGTTTTGAATGTACCGAAGTTAAAAAATCAAAGGTTTTTCAAGACAAAAAACTCCACAAAAAAGAACCAAACCAAAGTTCTATGTTACTTTAAAATAGAATGACCGTTGAGCATGTTTGTTTGAAAATGATATAAGGTTGAAGGTGTGAGAATGGAAATTCGTTTTAAAAAACTAGAATCAAAGCCCTTGCCTCCACAGCCCAAACAAGAAGAAACCGGTGAAATAGCACGTGCCACGTTTGAACACCTTGCGCGGCGATGCACAGGTTCGGGCGCGGCGATGCTGGGCAAGGTTTTACACAGGTCCCCTTCGTCGGCGCGACGTGCCTGTACGTTGGCGCGACGTGCCTGTACAAGGCCGCCCGACCACACGACAGGCCGACCCGACAAGCTTTTCTCTGCGCGACGGGTTTTCTCCAAAGGTTGCCGCGCAGCTATCCAGAGTGTCCAGCGTTTCTTTCATCCTTTCAAGCGGGCGTCCATCAAAGTTTAAGTTATTTTTATGAATTCCCCATCGATTGCAAGATGTTGATAAATGACAAGAATGTTTAAAAAACCCCGGATCTTGCCATTATGGTTAAAAACAAAAGCATCCTTTCTACACAGTAAACTGAACTATTGCAATATGATAAAGGCCGAATTGGTCATTCAAAGAGCACATATAGAGATACGGGTTTTGAGGTAGAGGGCCAGTTTGTTTCTTCCTCAAATCGATCAAAGGGCCGAGGTTTTCCTGTAAAAAGCAGTGTTTTGATTAAGAGGGGATTTCCGTTGCAGAAAACTCATATAATATCTGTCAAAGAGCTTGACATCTTCTATAAAACTCTGTCATTATTATCTCTCAAACTCACAAGCAAAGAGTGTATTGTCTAAACCACTGTGTACACTGATGTTACACCCAACCTAGGTCTGCTTCTTCTTTTTTACTACATTGTATCATTGTGAAGAATTGTTGACAGAGAGATTCTAAGGGTGAATAGGGCCATTTTTCTGAGGGCAGAGGTTTTTGATGGTTGAACTCTAACATCAGAGACAGGAGCATAGATGTATTGATAGATCTTTTGAACCCACAAGCAAGGGTGTGTTTCCTAAAAAGCATAGTGCACTAATATGTCACCTAGCATAGTTCTGCTTTTCTTTCACTGAATGGTGTCATTTTGAAGAGCTGTTGTTGTGATATATTTCGAGGGGAAGGTCATTTCTGAAGAACAGGGTTATCAAAACACTTATCACAACAAGCCCTTTCTAGAGATCTGCCCCTATTTCACTGTATTTCACTACTGTAAGTTTGTTGACAGAGAGCTTCCAAAGATGACAGCACATTAAAAGGCAGAATTTGTTGATGAGAAGTTAAACATTGGAGGCAGGGGTATAGAGGTGTTGGTGGACTTTTTAAACTCACAAAGCAGAGAGTATGTTCTCTAAACCACTGTTGCACTGATTTTTCACCCAAGCTAAGTCTGTTTCTTCCTTGCACTGTATTGTATCGTTCTGAAGATTTGTTGACAGAGGGATTCTGAGGGTGAAACAAGGCCATTTTCTAGAAGGCAGGGTTGTTGGTGGTTAAATCTAAACTTTGAAGGCAGAGGTGTATAGGTGATGTTTGATTTCTTAACTTCACAAGAAAAAGTGTCCCTCATAAAGCACTGTGTATTGTTAATCTAGGTCTGCCCTCTTTTTTTTTCACCATATTATCATGTTGAAAAGCTGATTGACAAAGAGACTCTAAGGATAAATGTTACATTGAAGGGCAGATTTCATTGATGTGTTTCTAACTTTGGAGGCAGAAGTACGAAAGCAGTGTTTTGTTTTCTTAAAACTTCACAAAGGAAAGGGGCCTTTTTCTGAAAAACAGAGTTGTTAATGTTTGAAGTTAATATTGGAAACAGGGGTACAGGTATTTTGGTGGATCTCTTAAACTCACAAGCAGAAAGTATGTTTCCTAAAACCACTGTGCATTGGTTATACATCTAACTTGGGTCTGCCTTTACCAAAACCGTATTGTATCATCTGAAGATTGTTGAACAGAGTTTTTCTGAAGGTGAACAGAGCCACTTTCTAAAGGGCATAGTTGTTGATGGTTGAAACTTTAAACATTGAAACCAGAGGCACAAAGGTCTCCTTTCTTTCCACTGTGTGGTCTCTACAGAAATCTGTTGACAGAGGTATTTTTCAAGGTGAAAGACCTGAAGAGCAGGGTTTTTATTATTTGAGTTTTGTTTTGAAAACACAAATACCAGTATAGGTTGGCCTCTAACAAATTCACAAGAAGGGTGATTGTTCAAAGCTGTGCACAGGGAATCTACAAAGCAGTTATCTCATCTTTTACACATGGTACCATTGTTAAAAGGTTTGCCTAGCTGAAGTGCATACAGAGTTGAAAGGTTGTTTTTAATAAGTGCAGAGGTGGCTTATTCCAAGAAAAATTGTTGCATTTTTTTCAACACCACAGGGTCCATAGCTGTCCAAACAGTCTAGTGGCCAATTTCAATCCAGCAGAGCATTTTTCATACATTGAAGGCAGTTTGCCTCTTCCAAAGCTTGTTTCAAGTCAGAATGCCTCCAAAACGAGATCACAAAGGCGGACCACATAAGAGATATGAGCCTATCTCCATAGAAGAAATCAATGCTCACCCATCAGTGCTTTTCAATTTCCATGAAGTAGGCTGTCTTGATTTCTGTCAGAGGATAGAAGAAGTCAAGAGTTTCTCGCCACTTACACATTTGTGCGCTTTAAGATTCAAGGACAAACACTTCCAGTTAGCAGGTCTTGACTTCAAAATCTCCCCAAGGTATGTATCCAAGGCTACCAAGATCCCGTATCATGGTGAAAAGTGGTTTAAGCAAGCGCATCTTGATCTGGAGGATTATAAACCTTTCATCAAGCCAGAACATAGAGAAACCATCACTGCTATTTTTCCTTTCTCCTATCTTCTTGACAGTTATGCTCCGCTGATGAAAGCCATAATGAGATATTTCACTTGTGAAGGGAGGTTTAGCCAAATATTTGCCTATCATGTTTGCTTGTTGATGCATTTTACCAGGAGCAGGCAATTAAACCTTCCATACTTTTTGTCCAAAAGCATAGAGAAAATGGCAGCTACTGTCCAAAAGAAAGCTCCACCTCAGCAAATCCCTTCTCTCTTTCATCATTCCTTGATCAAAATTATCTTCTTACACCAGCTAGAGAAGAAAGGGGATTCATGGGATTCATTCATTAGCCATGCCGATTTCGCCACTGTCCCTCCTGTTCATGTGTCTCCTACTCAGCCTGTCCATCGCCCAGTGCCTTTATCTAGTAGGCCTACCCCTAAAAAACTCAAGATGACCACTGGGCAGCCAAGTAAACAGGGAGAAGGAGAGGGCAGTGAGCCACAAGGAGAAAAGGAGGATGATGAACAGCAGCAGCCAGATTTTGAGGGACAGCAGCAGTTGGAAATCAGTGGACAGCAGCTAGAGGTTGATGAGAACGTCGCAGTGCGGGTTGATGATCGGCGCGGCTAGAGGTTGATGAACAGCAGCAAGTACAGGAAGAGGAACAGCAGCAGACAGAGATTGAGGAGCAGCAAGTTGGGCAAACAGTTGAAGCGCCTTTTGAGCCACAAACTGGACAGGATGTTGAAGAAGGACAGCAAGCTGAAGCTGCCTCCTTGACAGTAACCAAAGCTGTTCCTAAAAAGAGGAGATTGACCAAAAGGACCACTTCCAGCTTACCAAGGAGAAAAAGCGCTAGATTGGCATTCAAAGGCAAAGGTAAAATTGGAGAAAGTGCAAAGCATGGAGGTGAATTAGCTATTATCCCTATCCAAAGTGATGATAGTGACAATGAGGCCCGCCTCCTTGAGAACCTCCTCATTCACAAAGAAGGGCAAATTGAGGTGTTACAAGAAGATCTTCAAAGGGCGAGGAATTTCAACCATTTCTTGGAGGTTGAAAACAAACAAATGAAGTTTCATGTAGCTATCCATGAAGCAAGAGCAATCAAGTATAAGAAAGAGGCAGAAAAGGCGCAAGTAAGAATTGAAGAGCTCATTGGCGAGTTTGATGATGAAGAGGAGGAAGACCAGCCTAGGCGAAAGAGGCCTAGGACCATCGGGCTTAGAAGAGCCTTGGAGAAACAGAGAGCAGAAGAACAAGCTCAATTCGAAGCTTTTCCTCTCACTACCCTCTTTGAGCAGGAAATTGAGGAAAACAAGAAAGCATGGCTTGAGAGGGCTAACCAGCATTTGGAAACAAAGCTTGAGAAGGAAAACAGGGATCTTGAGCTACAGAGAAAAAGGACCCTTCACTTTCAGAAGCTAAATCAGTTTGCCAGGCGAAAATTGAAGGTAGCACAAGAAAAATTGAAGAAGTTGAAGGAGAGGCGCCTAGCACGGAAAGAAGCAAAAAGCATATCAGCCCTCGATATTTTGGCTTCAGCTTCAGAGCATGTTTCTATGGACCCTTGAGGGTCATGCATGCCAATTTTGGGCCTGTTTCGGAAACTTTTTGTTTTTTGACATTTTTGGGTTTTTCGCCAAAAACTCATAAATGCGCCATTTCAGTTTGATGAGTTGTCAAGGGAGGAGGATGATCCCAATGGGTTCCATAATTCCATGAGCAGGTCTCCAGCGATTTTCAGGGCATTTGAAGATCATTCGCCCCCTCAAATTGGCAAAAAACAGCCTCATTTTGCACATTCTGCCCGCCATATCAGCAGCCTGCTATTTTCTGGGTTTTTGCACACAGGTACAGTTTTGAGGGACTTTCAGAGATCAGATTGAGGTGATTCCACTTGCGTCGGAAAGCAGACACAGAGAGCTTTCCAACGAGCCATCATGAGCCTCATTTCGACACCGGGAAGGCTGCCATTTGCATCCAGCAAGTCAGGGGACCTTTTTCAGGCATAAATATGAAGTATTTTTGTAATTTTTGAACTCCAAAAATTTGCTTTTCCCAAATGTGCGTTAAGCTATTTTTATCATGGGGAAATCATGTAAAGTCAATATAATTTCCGTTTTTAGCAGTTTTTTAGATATTTTATGGGATATTTGTGCCTTGGGCTTTGCAAAGCCTCAAGGACAAGTTTAGATATTTTGACTTGGCCAATGGGATAGCTAGTTGCTCCATGAGGTTTTCCTTCCTCAAGCCTATTTATTCCATGGTTCTCATTGTAAATTAGAGGCTGAACTTGAGAGAAGAATTAATACATTGGTCATATGAGCTTTGAAGAATACACTTGAGTTATGATTTTTGGACTGCCTCTTGGGTGCTTTTGAGGAATGATGAAGGATTGTTGATGGATTCCTTGACATGGTAGAATGGTATAGTGCTTCTTAATGTGTTTTGTCTTCTAGTTTTCACTCATAATTCATATTTCTTGCTGCTATAGATCGGTAAAGATTGATTTTGAGATATGCCCATGGAGGCACCTCAAAATCCCTGAATCTTCATAGCTTGATGTTTTCTTCTCCCTTAGTTATGCTAAAGAATTCTTAGCTGCTCTTTAGTAACCTAAGGTGTTGTTGCTAAGTTTTATTCATCAGTTCCATGTATGTTGAGTAGGATGTATGGTTTTCCCTACCTACCTATTAGCTGCCCATAGTTCTGTCCATAAAACTTTCTCTTTGACTGATTTGTTGATCATCTGGTTGAACCAAGGAGGCCTAGTTCCGATCTAGCCCTTTGCCTAAAACTATGAAATCTTGTTTTTCAAAGTGCCCAATGACTTAGAGACTATGTTTACGCATTCCGGCGTAGTTGATGAGTTGTTAGTTTGTCTTGTGTGTTTTCCCCAAAGTCTGATAGCCATTTCCTGAAGTTAGAGGGTCTTATACCTCTATGTATGGCTGGAATGTTTGATTTCTATGTGTTAATTAGCTTATAGTTATACTTAGCATGATTAATGGCTTGCTATTACATGTTTATTGTCTGCTATTAACTAGTTACACTTGAAATCCCTTGTCTTTCACCAACTTGTTGTCCACTTAATCCATTTTGCCCAGAGATCCCTTCTATTGTGAATCAAATCGGCCCTACAGCAGCTTTACATCATCACCTCATAAGCTTCCTTGACCTGTTTGACCCCATAGCCCAATTTATCTACATCTTGTTATCCAGTTTATGTATTTGATCAGTTTCATCCCTCACAAACTTAAAAAAACCAAAAAAAACTAAAAATATACTTCATAACTAGCCTAATATCAGAACATCGCAAGTAAACACACCGACATCTTTTACACTTATAGAGAGAGCCCTCTCTGAGTCCAGGAAGGCTAGGTCCTTGGGCTCCAAAGCTTGGTTTGATGTTACATCGTCATTTGGCTCACCAATCGGCAATCACGGGACCCTAATAACGAGAATATAGGGAAAAATATTTGAAATTATTTCAGTCTTATAAAGATGTTTTTTCCTAGTCCTATCAGGACCTGAAAACTTTTGATGTAAATATAATGCAGCATAAGATTCCACTGAGGGAGAATGCAAAGCCATACAGACAGAAGCTCAGGCAGATTAACCCCCTGCTCCTTCCCTCAATCGAGAAAGAAATTAGAAAATTGTTGAAGGCCAAAATAATTGTGCCTTTGAGGTATTCAGAATGGATAGCGAATCTTGTTCCTGTCAGAAAGAAGAATGGAGAAATAAGACTGTGTGTAGACTTCAGAAATTTGAATAGAGCATCTCTCAAAGATAATTACCCACTGCCTAAAATGGACCATATCCTGCAGAAAGTGGTGGGGGCATCCAGAATGTCAATGATGGATGGATTTTCGGGCTACAATCAGGTAGCTGTTTTCCCAGAAGACCAAAAGAAGACTGCGTTCACCATGCCATGGGGAACCTTCATGTATGCAAGGATGCCATTTGGACTGATTAATGCAGGTGCTACTTTTCAAAGGGCAATGGACATAGCCTTTATTGGAGAACAGGACAAGTTCTTGGTGGTATATCTTGATGATATCACGGTATTCTCAAAGAGTGATGATGAGCATATTGTGCATTTGAGAAGAACTTTCGAAAAATGCAGAAGGTACGACCTTTCTCTGAATCCCCAAAAATCTTTGTTTGCATTAGACGAAGGAAAACTCTTAGGACATATCGTGACTAAGGATGGTGTAAAAATTGATCCTAAGAGAGTTGAAGTAATAAACATCATTTCTCTGCCAAGAAATAAGAAAGAAGTACAGGTTTTTTTGGGCCGAATAAATTTTTTAAGGAGATTCATTCCTAACTACGCAGAAATAGTTAGACACATAACCAATATGTTGAAAAAGGACAATGAAGTTAGGTGGTCCCAGGAGTCTAGGGATGCATTCACAAGAATTAAACAAGCATTTTCTGAAGCTCCTGTGCTAGCAGGACCAGATTACAGTAAGCCATTTATGGTATTTTCATTTGCTTCACCTCACACAATCGCTGGAGTATTACTACAGAAAAATGGAGAGGGATATGAACAGCCCATAGCGTTCTTCAGTCAGGTATTGTATGATGCTGAATTGAAATATAATATATTGGAGAAGCAGGCATATGCCCTGGTAAAGTCCCTTAAAGCTTTTAGAGTTTATATTTTGCAATCCCATATTACTGCTTATGTTCCCACAGCAGCTGTAAAAGACATTCTAGTTCAGGGAGACAGTGAGGGCAGAAGGGGAAGATGGATTGCAAAAATTCAGGAGTATGATTTAGACATAAAGCCTACTAAATTGATTAAGGGACAGGGACTTGCCAAGATGTTATCTGAATCTAATCATCAGGCTCTGGGCATTAATCTATCCTTGGTGGCAAATGAAGAATCAGAAAAAGAAGAGGAGCAACATGGACTAGAGAAGGCTACACAAAAGGTACATGTGAAATATCTGACTAGTCCTTGGTATAAGCAAATAGTTGAATATCTGTTGACACTTAGCTGTCCTCCAGGATGTGACAAGGTAAAGTACAGAGCTGTAAGGATGAGATCTCAGAAGTATGTCATTGCCAATGGACAGCTCTATTGGAGAGACCCTTTGGGTATATTGCTGTTATGCCTCACAGAAAATGAAGTGCAGAATATAATGACAGAATTTCATGATGGAATATGCGGAGGACAAAAGCGATTGACCGCGTGGCAAGTCGTACAAGTGCCAAAGGTTTGCAGAAAGGCAGAAGTTAGCATCTTTGCCTTTGATTCCCATTCATGTAAATGAACCCTTCCAGAAATGGGGATTAGATTTTATAGGAGAAATACACCCCCCATCAAGTGGCCAACATAAATGGATACTGACAGCCACAGACTATTTTACGAAATGGGTGGAAGCTATACCTACAAGAAGAGCAACAGATACTGTAATCATGAATTTTATAGAAAATAATATCATATCTAGGTTTGGCTGCCCTGCAAGGATTGTAACCGATAATGCTCAAGCTTTTAAGTCTGCCAGATTTGTAAATTTCTGCCAAAGATATAATATTGTATTAACTCATTCCACAGCATATTATCCCCAGGGAAACGGTTTAGCAGAATCATCCAATAAAACCTTGGTGAGGGCCCTGAAGAAAACAATAGCTGAAAATCAGAAAAACTGGGACTCTCAATTGAAGTTTGCTCTGTGGGAAAATAGGATAACCAGCAAAAGAGCAACAGGCAGGTCTCCATATGAGCTGGTGTATGGGCGGGCTGCAGTGTTTCCTGTGCAATTGGCATTGCCAGTGGCACGTTTTATGCAAGAAAACCAGGAAGAACCAGATGAGATGATTAGGAGAATTAATCAGCTGGTAGAATTGGAGGAAACAAGGAACCAGGTAGACCAGAGACTAATAGAATACCAGGAAAAAATGAAGAAGGTATTTGATCAGCATGCAAAGAATAGGAATTTTCAAGTTGGAGACCTGGTTCTTAGATGGGATGTTCGCAGAGCAGAAAAGGGCAAGCACGCTAAGTTTGATCCACTATGGTTTGGTCCATTCAGAGTCGTAAGTAAGGGGCGAAATAATACTTTTATGTTGGAGAATCTACAGGGGGATTTTTTGGATGCGCCCGTGAATGGCCAATTCCTCAAGTCATATTTTCAATTCTGACCCAGGTGAAGAATGCCTCCACTGTATATACTGTACATAAGTCGTTTTTGATCTTTACAAGGGAAAAAGGGGATGCTGATAGTTACCTGAAGGAGAAGCGCAGAAGAAATTGAGCGGCAGAATGAAAATTTTGAATGGTCTGCGTGTTCTCGACATGCCCGAAGCCGAGCATGCCGTCCCCAGATAGAGCCGATGTTGTACATTTTTCCCTCCATTCAGATTTAGCCGTCGATCCCTTTCAGACCTATTTTCATTATATTTTATGGCTAAAAAACCCCCCATGCCGCTCTAAAAAATACTCTGTTCGAATGATTAAAATTCATATTTTAAATACATTGGGCCGAAGCCCCCAAAGTCTTTAACCCCTCCTCTTGACATTGCCATATGACCCGAGTCCAGGACCACAGGCCAGAAGAAAAGGGAGGGGGCTTATCATTTAAGTCCTGGGCGCCGTCGCAACCGTCTGATTCAATTAAATCAACGGCGTGGTGATCATCAAAGAGCGAGGGCCCCGCATCCGGCCCCGGCACACAACAAAACCGACAGTTTCCCCCCCGCACCACTCTTGTCGGCTGGCGGTTTCGGACCGAACGCCAGCGATTCCACACGGGATGCGCCACGTGTTCTTGGTACGAGCGAGAAACCGCCTATCCCCCGCATGCTAAACTTCAACCGATGGCTGGGCAGCGGGGTTCACAAAGACCGTTGGATCTCCAGATCTTCATCCAACGGCGAAGATGTAACAAAATCGTCCGCCCATTAATACGTACCCGCCACGTCCCACAGCCCGCCACCGTGTCACTGTTACCCGCCTCCGCCCATTAATTCACCCGTCACATCGCCTCCCATTTTCCCCTTGTCCGCCTACGTGTTTCCCCCCATACATCCCTCTGCACCAATATATATATATATACATGTTTTTATGTGTTTTATTCACATTTGCTGCTAGTTTTTCCTCCCGATCCCACTGTGTGACATTTCGTTCTTTTTGCGAAAACCTCCATTGTTTGCTCCCAACACCCTCTATGTCACCGTTATTGATCTGTGTCCACATCATCTTCTCCATTCACACTTCCGTCACCCCTGCCTTCGTCCGAGTCAGTTTTTCTAACAGTTTCGGGGTTTTGAAGGTTCTAAAATGATAGAGGAGGCGTCTAAATCCACCGCCTCCATTCCAGAGAAACAAGAACATATCAGAAGGTGATTTCCTGTAGGCGAAATTTAATGAAGAAGCTGGAGTCAGTACATGAAATGACTACTATTAAAGAAAACACAGATGGAGATTCTCTGAACCCTCCAGAGAAATTCACCCCTCATTTAAGATCTAGGATTCAAATTCAGAATTCAAAGGCCGAGAGTACAGTACCAGAGATGCAGACCAGCTCAAATCCCTTACGGAAACAGATTTTCCTTCAGCTAAAGGCATCACAATGTATATATTTTATTATTTCCGTCTTGTACATAAGGAGATTTTTATCTCCCAGCATTAATTTCTGTATACAGATTGTTAGGTATATTCCTTTATAGCTAGTCATTAATGAAGAAGGCGCGAATGTTCCCCGCCTTTCTTATTCAAATTAGTTCAATAAATATGGATATCTACCTCCCCCTCCAGAAGTTTCGGTCTTCTCTATAAATACTGAAAAGCAACACATTAAAGGGGTTCCAGATTTCTGTGAGCAAGCGGTGCAGCGAGAAGACTACTGTATTCATCTTGTAACATTTCCGTATGAAGTTTCAGAGCCCATAGGGTCTCAGTGAGGAGGAGTTATGACTGTATTGAGGATTCTGGTATTTGGTATCTCACAGTATGTAACTTTTCTTATGTGTTAATATATCATCTCTTTTCATGCAAAGTTTCCTCTTGTATCATGTTCTAGAATGCGAGTGGCTCGCTAGTTTGCAGTAAGGATTCATCTTAAGTGGTGCCCTTTCTGGAACTAGTCAATCACTTTAAATAGGCCTAGAAGTGATATACTGTTCCATGTTCACTCTTTCCATACTTTCTACTATATTATTGACCTAAGGATTCGCAAATTGGTGCGCCCTTCCGCCAGTAATATCTTCTTATGTTTCCTCACTGCTAGCACTTCTTGACATTTGATTTCTGTGATATATTATTTGAATCGGCCCTCTTTACAATAGGCGATCTCTTAACTGTCTGATACTACCATGCTGAAGTTTTACATGATGTCTTTGCATTAGTCCTATCCTTGTATCAGCCTCTGATAGAGAAATTGGACCCATTCTATCTAATTTGATTTCCTTGTTTAAGGAAAGAGATAGTAGGTGAGCCCCTTGGATTGACAACCCAAACTGTTAAGGACTCCTTGCTATATTAAGATCTCTTAGGCATTACATGGCAGCTCTAAATTTTGTCCCCTAGGAGGGTAGCAAATCATCACAACACCATCCATGATGAATAGGACACATGGTCATCATAGAGTATCCCAGTGAGAAGTTTTATGCAAGTTTTACATGATGATGCATGATACAAACAATATCTCAAGAGGACACAATGCAGTTTCATCCACTGCAACTTCAGAAAATAGTATGGCAAGTAACATACAAAAATCATCACATCTACTAATGAATAGTGAATGACTGAATGTGTTAACAATACATGATCAAGTACTTTCCCATGGTTATACAATGGATGGTTAACAAACTTATGGCCCACCCTGAAAGAGAACAAATATGTGGCTGTGGTGGCCATATCTCCTCCCATGCTCCCATTAGAACATGTAGTGCAGAAAATGTGGGAATTCTCCCCACTCAAGGACACACCCAACTCATGTGCCTCTATCATAATCATGCTTCCCATACAAACCAGATCCATATCAGCAAATGAAGTCATGATCAGCAACAAAATGAGGAAAATGATGAAGGTTTCATGTGGTGCAAGAAGGTACCAACAATTTTCCCAATAGTGACAGAGTAATTTTCCAAACTGCTGCTTCAGAAAATTACAAGGCAAGATGTTTCTTGATACATAGTTAATCATGTATGTCATCATATGGAAAATAGTTGGATATAAAAACTAAACATACATGTAATTAGAAATTTTTTCCCAAGGCCACATAAAAGATGGCTGCCTCCATCATATAGATTGGCCCAACTTTGATCATGGAGCAATGTGAAAAGCATGCCCTCTTGTGGAGCAATGCACTGCAAGGTAATGGTAAGAGTATGGAAGTCAATACATGTAAAAACAAATTTCTTACCATATGCCAGAAATAAGATGGTACATGGGTCCATGAGTGAGTCCTCCATAGTGTTTTGCATGCTATGAAGATGAATGAACCATGTGTTGCAAGAAGATCATCCCTCTCATGCTTGGAAATCCAAGTCAAGAAGAATGTGTCATAGTGATAGATGTCTCTATCCACTACTCTACCATCATCACCTCCTCCTTGTTCACCAAGTGCATCCAATGTGAAGTGATCCCGGGGACACTCCATCCACAAGTTCCTGCTCCAAGGTGACAACGCTGTGAGCTCATGCAAATAAGCTCCTGTCAATACAAAGCTATATTCTTTGACATGCTCCTTGTCAAAGACTCCTCTAGTAATGCTGCTGTAAATATGAAATGTCTCCCAAGATGGGAGATATCCCAAATCATTCAAGGCCAAGTAGTAGCCCCTTTGCACCATGAGAGTGCTCTCTTCTACTCCTGCAACATCACACAACATGTGAAAGCAATTTTTCCCTTGCTCTCTCAAGCACAACTCAAGCAACCCAAGTTATTGCTGCCTCCTTATGCTCCCATCATACAACTTATGTGATGAAGACATAATGAATGATATGTGTGTCATATAAACACCATGCATCCATATTTCATGCTACCCAATGATGCAAGCATCCTGCCACCTCTTCTCCATCCCCATCCTCCCAGGAAGAGGACATGCAAAGTGATGGCCAAACTCCTTCAAGAGGAGCCAGTGCAGCGAAGCTTCCCGCTGCCCAGTGTCATATATTTTCAAGTAGCCTCCCAGCTCCTTGCTTATCAACCACATCCACTCAATCACTTGTGGATGTCTTCTCCTTCTCTTCCACTTGGTACTCCTCTCATGAGGGTTACCATCCTCCCAAATTAGATTCGTGTCTTTGCACTTCATGGGATTTTGAAATGCAATATTCTCAAGGATCAATTTGATCCTATAAGGACCCATATAGGTGGTAGGAAAAAACCTCCCATCACGAGGTGTGTGGCTCAAGGAATGTCCAACACAAGCATGAGAGATGTTATCCATCTTAAGATGTCCTCCATATTCTATCTTCTCCTCATTGAATCCATGAAGATTCAAGTGTGAGAAAGGAAGAAAATCCTTGCACTCCATGATGTGTTGAAGTGCACCTCTAATGAAATCTCTCCATGAGATCTCCTTCTCATCAATAGTCCTCCAAAACCAATGAGGTCTTGGATCTGCTGAAAGTAGAAGTTTCTCTTTGAGCTGAGAGGAGCTCATTGAGAAAGGGTCATCTAGAAAGGAGAAAGCGTTTCTCACTTCAATATGTCTACTGTCTTCCATCCTTCCCTTCAAGTCTTCAAACCCCAACCTCAAGTGTGATATGCAATCCAAAATGGCTCATGAGGATGATGGTTTATTTCCTCCTTGAATTTTCTCATGTTGCACAACGTAGTGCAATCTTGCTTCTCTAGGTTAGCAATGTGTTTTGATTCTTGGTCATTTAAATGTGAGTTCCCACAATCCTCAAAATAATTTGCTGAAATAGAAAGTGGAACTTCATTCATACCTTGATGGAACTTGGGATCTCCTTGTAAGGCTGCAATAGTTCTTTCCTCCAATGAAATGGCTGCCCCATTTGCAGATGTAGAAGGCTGCTCTCCCAAGGCTGTGATAGCGCTGGTACATGTCTCCTCCCATGGTGTTGTGGGCCTTCTCTCCTCTGATCTTTCTCCATCAAAGGTTCTAATCAACCCTTGAGTGAACTCAGAAAAATAAGTCACTCTTGTATGGCTTAAGTGATTGAACCACCAAGCATTGGCTTCACCCTTCAAGTGCAGCGCTGCAACTTCTACTGCCTCCCTATCTACCACTGGATGTATTAGGAAGAATGCCTCAAGCTTCCTTGCCCAAGCTCTTGCTGTAGTTGACCTATCAAATGTAGAAAATAGGAATCTATTGCCTTTGATCTCTCTTTTGGTGCATGGTCTCTTCTCTTCCTTCCACTAGATGAATTATGGAAAAGCTAGAGTCTCCGTGAAGGCTATAGGTTGAGATTTGAACTCAACAAGGTAATTAATTATAATCTGATGATCCAAGTATCCTTCATGTTCATTGTCTTCTTCTTGATGAGAATAGGAAGTGCATGGTCCTTCCTCTTCTATTTCTTCAAACTTCTTGATCTCCGTGGAGAGGTCCTTTCTGGATTTGAAAAATGATGAGAGTAATCTCATTTTCTTCATCATCTTGATCTTCTTTGGTTGATGCTCATAGGCTGAGCCAGGACTATGATTTGATACCACTGTAATATCCCAAATCTGGAACAACTAGCAAGGCATGACTAGAAAACGAATTTTCTAGTAATGGCTGCTACAGGATTTGAAACCAAGACCTGGATCCATTAGAACAATGTGTCTAATTCCTAAATCCAAGAGGTGGCTCAAAATAAATCCTTTTAGGGTGGTTAAACAGGTCTCCCACACCTAGTTACCTCATAAAAGTGCCCGATGAAGGGGTTGCAACAAATGCATGAACCAATAATGGAAAGACAATGTTATTTTAATAAGCTTGGGCACATGAAGATACAGATAGCCAAAAAATGATGTTATAGTAGTAAAAAGAGTACAATTCTTTGAGGAATCAATCACTCAAGCTAGGCAATGAGAGCCTCAATGGAACATGTACATCACAAATAGAGAACACTGCTACATATGAATTGCTGCAGGCTAAAAAGGACGCAGTTTATAAGAGGCACTGCATCATATTACATACTAACAGAAATATATGACAATATATGGCTCAATAAATAAGGGGGAGCAAGCTCTCAACCCCTGGAAACAATAATACAACAATACTTGGAAGGATTGGCTGAAATATACAAAATGGCAAAAATGCCGGAGTTGCTGGGTAGCAGCTGCAACTTAGAAAATGGAAATGGATGGAGATAGCTAAAGATGCTATAACTAATGGCTGAATCTCATCCAATGGATATCTCAGGTGAAAGGCTGATCCTATCACTGAAGATCTTACCCTCCAATCAACAATGCAAAACCCCACAACAAATGCTCAATGAAAATAACACAATTATTGAAGCAAAATGTGTTGTAGGGGCAAGGAAATGAGTTGGCCCAATGCCAAGATCTGAAATAAGCTCCAATGGCTTCCAAACTAATCCCTAAAAGGAAAGAGAGACTCCTCCTCTGAAAAACAAGTGATGGAAGAGGTGTTGTCATCCCTCACTACAACACCCTGCAACACAATATTATTCTGCTGCAGAAATAATGCTGTATTGGAGGAGGATGCTTGGCCTCAAGCCTGGATGTGAGGAAAATAAATAAAAATCCTTCAAGAGGCTTCTCAAGAAAGGAGAATTATTCCTAAACATGAAATTCTTGTGCTAAGCAGCACAACAACTCAGCTAAGCAGCTGGGACTGCAAATAGTCTAAGCAGACACAAAATCAATAATCATATGCATGAGAAATAATGGCTGCCTTGCCTTCATTTTAAACACTCGAGAGCTCCCTCTCCATGGGTTCCACTCTTTAGGGTTTCCTCCTTCAAGGAATCTTCCCTCTTCTATCTTTTCACTGTCCCACAAGATGCTTTCCACCTCATACCTCTGCGCTGTTTGACTTGGTCAAACTTGACCCAACCTCTTTGCAAATGTCTCCTTTCACACATGAGGGTGTGAAATCTAGTTCTATTGCTGATCCCATTTAATAATAGAGGGATTTTATCCATGTTTTTATTATGGATGGGCCTTCTCACCCAATTATTCAACTCCTAAGTGAAAATAGCAAAAGTTTCCAATTTATTGTAGGAAAATTTAGGAATATTACGAAATCCTTTGAGCTCACTTGTGAGAAACTTCATGTATTTGATATATGCTAGAATGTATTATTTTGTAGGTTGAATTATGGATCCTTCTATGAAGCTCATAACTTCATTTTCAATTTGCTTGAGATCTATCCTTTTCTTCCATGCATTGAAGTTTGATAACCCAACCAATTTGTTGCTCTCTATACAATAAGTCATTTTGATAGATTTAGATAAAGTCATAGATACTTACTTGAGTAAGTGACTTTTTCCTTCAGAAACTTCCTTGATGATGACAAAGAGGTTAGGAATTTCTTCTAAGATAGAAATCTTCAATCTAGGTGATCTTGGAAAAGGATGTCTTCAAAAGGTGATGCCCTCTTCTTAACAATGTCTTGAATGTAAATCCTTGATGGCAAATACTATTTTCTTGAAAGGCTGATCCTTTGATTGAGATAAAGATCTTTCTTGAAAATAGCTTGAGAGTATTCCTTGCAAACTGATTTGAATTTTCACCTAAACTTTGATTTTTGCTTCCTAGAGTATCTCTTTGTTAAGTAGCCCTTGAGTTCAGCACCTTAGCTCTGATACCGTGTTGAGAATTTGGAGGGCTAGTGTTTAATTCAAATTCTCTTCTTGAGAATTACTTGTGTGCTTACTTGAGTTACTTATGTCTTCTCTTCTTTAGCTTATTTAGTATTTCATCAAGTCAATTATCAAAATACATGAGACATAAGAATTAGGCTCCTAGAGCCAGGGCAAAACCTCTCCCTCTTGGAGAGGAAAACCCGTAAGGAATACTTCTTATAGATCTTCAATTGACAAGTACCATGACCATGACATAGACCCTTGACCTTAGAATGCCTTTAAGACCTTATGTCTACTCCACTGGACTTCTTATGACGATCTTCTTTTCTACACTGCTCTACACCACCACTAGGAAAACTCGGTTCCTAGTCTTTAGACAATATGCTTCCTTGACCTTTTCTTTGTACCTATTTTTCTCCAAGTCTTTGATCCTTAGCTTGCTATAATGATCTTTCCATTTAGTCCTTTTTCCATGATAGACTAAGCACATTGCTCTCAAAACAATGGACCTTTAGTCCTTCCCTTTCTTAGTACATCACACTTTAGACTTTGCACTAGAACAAACCTTTGATACACTCTTGATCACAAAATTGTTTCTCCTTGATGTAACCTTCAGTAGTCCTCAGATGACCTCAGAGTATATAGCCCAGAGACAAATATAAGACTTAATTTCCTTCGTTGATATGGCACCTCTCTTCGCACCACAGTTCAGTACTTAATTTGCTAGCTTGACTTCTTCAACGCACTACAATTCAGACCCTGATCTCGTACTTCATTTCAGAAATAATCCATACTTTTATCCTTCCTGAAATTCACAATTCTTCAAGGGTAATTTTCGCTGTATCTTCCTGTAATCTGCACCTTTTGAACTCTGTTGAAAACTGCAGAGCAATCCGCAAGATTCTGTATTTTATGCGCAATATATACAGGGGTATATATAGTTATTCCAGTATATTAATAAGCCGTCCTGTCAATATAATATAGGGCTGACTTGATCACAAATTTATAGGCCGACATGAAGGCTTTCTTGAGGAGAATTTTAATGCTGATATGAGGCATCTTTTTGAGCATATGTCACAAGGTCTTTGAGGCATATTAGATTAACTTGTACCTCCATATATATGACCCTTTACATTTATGATGAGAAGACAAATTCCGAAAGGACATCAAGAAGAAGTCCTTTGACCTATAATTAATTGCTCATGAAACCCATGAAGCAACCATACCAAAAAAAAAAAAAAAAAAAAAAATATATATATATATATATATATATATATATATATATATATATATATATATATAATTATTGTCTTTGTCTTCTTCATTTACATAAATACATAATTACATAGTCAATATGAAGACCGATCCTAGTTACACTTTTCAACATGTAGGTGGTTGTTGAGAGATCTTCTCATCTCCTATATCTAATGTTAGAATTAGTTGGATCTCAATCCAACCATATATATGTATCATATTTGTGATAAGATAAGATAAGATAATTATATTTATGTCCAACTAATGACCGCAAAGTAGGTCAAAGGGACTGTTGAGTACAATGATGTCCATACTGCGGGAGAACCAAACGGTCTCCTATAAAGATATAATGCACAATTATAAAATGTAAAATGCAGGAACATAAAAATACAATGTATAGAATACCCTAGCGGAGAAGATCCAAGAGCTAATGGGGCTGAGGATCAAACCCATCTCTCTTGACATCCAAGGCTGAATAAGCACTGAAGAAACTCCACAAAGTCTGCTGGTCCGATGAAGCGCTGGTGGAAAGTGTAGACTATCTGCTAGATTGTTGCCTAGGGGATTTCACGCACTGCTGAGGTAGAGGACCTACTTTGTGAATGAAAAAGTGAAAAAAATTAGTTTTTTGTGTATGCAAATTAATTTCCTTTTCTTCCCCATTGAACAACTTGGGTAACTCCATAATTACAAACAACTTGCTAACAATAAAGATATGAGATTTATAATATTCAACAAAGTTTGAATGGATAATTAGTTTTTAAATAGTGGGAAAACCTATCATAACTCAGTTGTCAAACCGGTAGTAGGGACAACCATCACTGGTTGCTATCTGCGAATGTAGGTTGATTCATCATTGTTATTGACAGAAAACTATGCCACGACTCATTGCTGGTATTTAAGGGCCACACTACTTGGAATTACCTGCTAGTGCTCGATAAGAGGACAAGATAAAGTGGCAAGCTTTCACTCGTGCCGAATGCCTCTAGGTATTGGGTCGTTAAATTATTTTCTTACATCCAAAAAAAATGAACTCTTAGCCAAACAAAAACAATTATTGAAAAAACAAATTCTCTATTATTAATTATCATTACTTATGAAAAAAACTACTTTTATTTTATAGAAAAATCAAAACTCCTAAAACCTCAAAATTTTATATTAAAATTATTTATTATTTTAAAAATTCACTGAATTATACCATAAATTAACTTTCGAATTTTAAAAACTATATATATTTTAAATATATCTATAAAATTATATTTTAAAAATTAATCAAAATTTTAAAATATTAATATATAATGACTAAAAGAAAAAAAATATTAATAAATGACATTTACCCACACCATACTTATTCTTTGAAAACTGTAATTCAATGTAGATGAAAACTTGGTAAAGTGTGCTGTGTTCATGATAAACAGTGTTGTGTTCAGATTGATGAACATAACACACCGTTTATCCAAAGTTAGTTTTTATTCACCTTAAAAGAAAAATATTCATGTTAAATTATAATTGATCGTTTTATCTAATTTAAAAAAACTAATTATGTCATTAATGGGAAAGACATTAATTACAATGTTTTTTAAATCTAACATTTAAAAAAAACTAATTTTCATTCTAAACCATAAATATACTTGATTATTAAAAAAAAAACTTAGACAAATAAAAATAATTAACCTACAAAATAACCTACAAAAGGCGAACTTCATCGTTACGAATGTCGACCTTTCCAAGGCATGGGAGTGTTTCATTAGGGTTTCTGAAGCGTTCAGGGTTTTAAAGCGTTTAACACAACATTGCGGTTTCGTATGTAGGATTCGCATCTGTAGGTTTTGGATTACAGGCTTCCTTCATTTTTATTTTCCTGCTTCAGTTTCCATGGACAAAACAAAAAACGAAAACTACAAACCCGAAGTCCCATCGAGAATAAGCGGTGAAACAATAAAGAGAGCAGTGGACTCGCTCTTGAAATGGGTAAAGTCGAGGGCAAAACATCAGAAACCCCAACTTCTGGAACATGACGAGCTTCTGCACTTGGTCATTACACTGAAAAGGATCCCGGATAGTTCAAGAGTCAATCCTTACAGGATACCAGTACCTCATCCCTTATTTCCTTTGGGTGGAAGCCAAGATATCTGTTTGATTATTGATGATAGAGTAAAAGGTTTAAATGCGGAGATAGCCAACAACAAGGTTAAGGAGGAGGGTTTACCCATTTCAAAGGTCTTGAAATATTCAAAGCTCAAGACTGATTATAAGCCATTTGAAGCCAAGAGAAAGCTTTGTGACTCTTTTGATCTGTTCTTGGTCGATAAATCCGTGGTTCCCCTGCTCCCCGGGTTGCTGGGGAAATCTTTCTTTAAGAAGAAAAAGCATCCGATCCCTGTGGATTTGACCCACAAGCAATGGAAGGGACAGATCGAGTCAGCTTGCAGTTCGGTCTTTCTCTACGTTGGGAAGGGTACCTGTTGTGATGTTAAAGTGGCTAGGGTTTCGCAGACAAGGGACGAAATTGTGGAGAATGTCGTAACTGTGATCAATGGTCTTGCTTCGGTTATCCCGAGAAAGTGGAAGAACATCAGGTCTTTGCATATGAAATCCTTGGAGTCTGTGGCACTTCCACTCTACCAATCCATTACTGAAACACCCTTTAGGATTGAAGATGTCAAAACAGAATCACAAATCGATAAACCAGAGAAGAAAGAAGTACATGATGGCGCTGTTGAGAGAAAAGATTTCAAGAAGGGAAGAATTTCCGATGTTCGGTATATGGATCACATGTTGGGAGATTTTTCTGATGGTGGGAAAAATGGGAATCAAGCTGATCTTCTGGATTCCCTAGGAAACAGAACAAGGGATGTTGATCCTTTGTATGGGGAAAAGGAAATAACAGGCATGATTTTGAGCAGGAAGAGGACAGCTCATGCAGAAAAAGCTGCGGCTGCGAAGAGGAAGAAAGTTTGATCATCAGTAGGATCGCAAGATGTGTTGGTGGCCAACAATGTCGAGGGTGCTGAAAAGAAAGAAAAGGCGAAGAAGTGAGGAAGCTATCTGTTACAAGTAGGCCAGTCTGCAGTTTCAAGTTACTTTTGTGTTAATACTAACAGATGCTTCTCCCAAGGACAATTGCAGTGCCGGACATTCCAGTTTCTGCTCCTACTTTAATTGGATGTAGAGCTGTGCTGGAATCCACATAACTGTACTATTTTCTACGGTCGATCTAACACAGGTTTCATAAACTTAATTACAAAGGAACAATAGTTTTTTGGAAATGTGGCACGTGATGGTGTATGATAAAAGTCAGTGTTAACTTTTTTAAAGGCTTGTTTTCTGTATAAGTTGCTGTAGATCATCCCTGAATTAGTATTATTTCTAACAATCTATGGAGGATATTCCTCTTGGTATCGTTTCTTTGTGTTTATAAATGATTCTTTTATTAGTAACAGAGAAACAAACAATAGAAAACCAAGTAGCCTTTTGAACATAATTACTCTTTGTAAAGGTAATACTACCCTCAATTGAAGGCATCGATGAAGATACTCTCTCTAAATCTCTTTTTCAAATG
Source organism: Pinus albicaulis (assembly GCA_034641835.2). NCBI lineage: Eukaryota > Viridiplantae > Streptophyta > Pinopsida > Pinales > Pinaceae > Pinus > Pinus albicaulis. Next base: position 6,609 of record JAXQQM020085813.1, on the reverse strand, counting down.
TCGATAACAAATTTACAAGATGCCTCCATTAAATGAGGTTTTGCTGCATGTGAACTAATTACTTGCGGCAGTTAGCCTGTCCATATATTCACCCAATATTTTTGTGCACTATTGTTATTAGTAATTATATGTTGGAAGACATCGTTGGTGGCAAAAGCATGCGGGTTGTAAAGGTAAGGTAATGCATAGGAACTAGATCGTAGAAACTAAATCGTCATGTAATGCAGTTTAACAATGGCTTTTCTTGTTTACCATCATCAATGACCCATCGAGAACATTGACCGCACATGCGATGCAGTTTAAAAATGACTCATGAAGAACATCTTTTTAGTACGAAACTCTATTTCTCAGGACTTGCCGTCAGTGGTCCATATGTTGAGACAGAAAAGCTACAAACTCACTGTACATAAAGCAAACCTATTTCCTCGTGAAGTTCAGGCTTCTTACTTAAATCTAATTGAAATTTGGCTGTAGCATATTATGTGCATGCTGTTTGCTAGGTCTAGATGGGATAGGCATTCTGTAAAATGGGTAGCCTAGTGGATGACAAGAAGTGTAATACCAGGCAATGGGAGCTGGGATGGCTGAGTGATGACAGGGACCGTTGTTGGTGGCACGTACAAGATATGCCTGGCATGTATCAGAGGCTGCTATTCAGAATTACGATTCAACCAAATCATGTTGATGGCATCAAGAAAGTAGGTTTTGAATGCTTTATGAAGTTGGAACTTTCTTATAATTACTATTTTATTTTGACTCCATTCTTTTGTCTCTCAGAAATCTAAAACAAAGAAGAGGAGAGTTCTCATGATCTACTAGAACGGGAGGAATTGGACCGGTCCTTAAATGTATTTGTCAGTTGGGAAGGATATGATGATGACATAAACATCTACATCCAAGTTATAAGAAGGTTTGATAAGAATAGATTAATAGGTAGACTGGGAAGTAGATTTTGTGACATCTTATGAAGAGAAATTGTTCAAGTTACAGAAAAAAGGAAGAGAAATTGTTCCATTAATGAAATTATTTTATTTTATTATCAATTTTGATAGAAACTATATTTGTACTTTACCTGTTCGCATGCTACCTGTCTTTATCTCTTTCCTTTATTTTTTTACATTTTGCCAGCACTGTTTGTTTACATAACATCAACACGGATACTTTTGACATTTTAACAGAAATGTGGAAGCTATCCATTCATATGCAAGTGAATGTGATGTTCCAAGCCTCCTTCAAGCCTTAGAACAAGGAATCTCTACAAAATTGCAAGGTATTTTCTTTCTTATATCTATAAGCTAGCTGCTTTCTGTTCATATTATTGGTTCTCGCTTCTCATACAGCCATCAATCTGTCTTATTGGAAACACAATATAGGATCCATGTCTTGCATTGTATGTGTATAATGAGAAATAGAAGTCAGAAGTTTCTGTTATTCTTCCCGTGTGTTTTATGTGAAGTGCATTTCAGACTGTAGGAAATGCTTGTGAAACACATTTTAGCTGACACAAAATGCTACAGCAACATTATACACAATAGTTTAAATGCCCTTCCACAACAAGAAATGTTTCCACACTGCAGAAATGTTTCCCACAAAAATGTTAAATACAAAACAAATGTCACGAACTTATCCACAGTACTGAAAACATCTGCGAAAAAAGAAATGTTTCCCACAAAAATGTTAAATAAAAGACAAATGTCATGAAGAGTAAAAGAAAGGGAAAAATTTAAAAGGCTTTAACCAGTAAAAATAATATTTTAGATCTATTCATCTTTATAAAGCTATTGAAAATTCAGAACAGAATGTTAGTAAGAAGAGCTATATGCAATTTAGATAGTATTAATCATTAGTTTCAGTGATATTTTTCCAAAGAAAACCTCGTGGGGAGCCCAATTTTGTGGAAGGCATCCCTAATCTGTTAGCCTAGACTGGTATACCTCACCCAAGGGAATTCGTTGGGCACTTGCTGTTATGGAATTAGCCAAATACTCAGCAACATCGGCAACAACTGGTTGAGCTAACCCCTTGGGTCACGTTGGTTCCAATAACATACATTTCAACATCAATCACAAAACCTTTTCAAAAGAACAAACCATAAACTATATACAACTGTTGCTTTCTCTTTAGTTTTTCTACAAACTTTATAAAATGTGAATAAAACATTTCTTAAATTTGGCAACTGGGGCCAAACTCCATGTTGCACTGCTCATATGATGGAGATGATATTTTTGTCGGATTCCTCTTTCAGAGAGGTGCAAGATTGATCTAAAGATCATCTTGTTTGGATGAGCAGAAGTTGGAATTTGAATTTATTTTCCACACATGTGCAATTTGTCAAGGTCGACCAGATTTGTAATGTAGGCTCACAAGCCCCAAAAGATGTGTCACACACCCTCACTGATGGATATAAAAAGGAGAGACTTGAACCTCATTTGGGATGTTAGGATATTTTGACACATAAGATATAGTTAAGTATAACTTGGGCTAGCGTAAAGTTAGGTAAAGTGTGTTTCTTTAGTATGTACTTTTGTAACTTATAATCCGATGGTCACGATATGTAGTGATTCGACGGTTCATTCTCTCCTCGGTATTATTGACACTTGATCTGTGACTTAACACCTGATTGGTCCATGATCTCTATTTAAAGATCATGGAGGGTAATTTGTCCGGTGACCGTTTATGAGAGAAGCTTATGTAAATTTTCTTTCTTTATATTAATAAATTGCCTGAAGTGGCCGCCTTTGCTAAGGCCGTGGACTATTTCCCTTTTCGAGAGTTTTAACTACGTCAAATACTGCTGTACTGATTTGTGATCTGTTTGTGAGCGGCGACCTTTGGTGTTTGATCTAAGGAACTTGCCCTGTAAAACATATTTTAGCTACTGGCATTGTTGATGATTCCACAATGTTGTATAAGTTTGACAACTTTGGGTCATCATGTCTTCCCTCCGTTTTTATTGCTCATAATGATGAAGTGAGCACACTTTGGCATGAGTGATTTGGTCACTTAGGCTATCGCTCTCTTCAAACTCTATGCAAAGAATAATGGTGATGGGTCTTCCTATGGTATCTTGCTGAGATGGTGTTTGTTCCAGTTGTGTACTCGGAAAACATCATCGGGATAGTTTTGACAAACGTGCCTCTTGGCATGTTTCAACCACTTTGCAGCTTGTGCACAGTGATTTATGTGGTCCACTTCTAGTTGTTTCTTTCTCTGGCTACAAGTACTTCTTAACTTTCATTGAGGATTTTTGCAGACGCACTTGGGTATACTTCTTAAAACTCAAAGAGTGAATTTTTTAACATGTTCTTGGCCTTTAAGGCCTTTGTTGAGAGACAATCTGGACCAATGTTGCACGACTTGTACTCGTATAAGACTCGTCCGATCATTGACTTGTCGACTCGTATAAGACTCGGGAACGACCCATATGAAACTCGTATAAGACTCGTCAAAATGCAAAAAAAAATTAAAATATGGTAAATTTTAAGCAGAAAAAGAAACTAATGATAATTCAAGTCCTTATAAGTTATAAAAACCACAATATATGCAATAATTCATAACAACATCTTATATCTATAAAAGTACAACATAGCATATTAGATTTTTGTAAGCAAAACATTTAGATATTGAATAAGAAAAGGAATCATGATTCCATAATTAAAATAAAAAATGTCAGCCAGTTCAAAATTCAAATACATATGTCATAAATGATAAATGATTGTCTCATAACAATCTTGAGTCTCATCACTCATGGACGACCACGCCTATAATAAGCCCTCGTGGAGCTCATGGTAGCATCGAAACGCTGAAGCAACTGTGAAGCAGGTGTATTGGGAGTCTCCATTTGAGATGGCAAAATAGAGAGATCCTCAGTCTCTTCATCAAGCTAACTCAAATCAGGGGGCTCCTCCTCCACAAACCAATTAGACTCTAAATCAATAGTATCCAATAAAATTGGATCTGTATCCTTTGGTTGCACTTGTTTTGTGAGCATTCGAAGGTTGTAGTAGATGAAAACCAACTTCTCCAACCTTTCATGCTCCAACTTGTTTCTCTTTTTGTTGTGGATGTGCTCAAACACTGACCAATTGCGCTCACAAGAAGAAGCACTACAGGGTTGACTCAGAACTTTGATGGCGATTTCTTGTAATTGCGGTGCCTCAGAGCCACAATCTATCCACCAATGAGCTGTAAAAAAATAACAACAAAGATTATCAATTTGCAATGCCAAACATATAAAAGAGAACTAGTAAAATTACAAGCTAAGTTCTATCAATTTGCACTTACAAGGCATTTTCTTGTCCTTGAGACGTTGGCTTGAGCTATATCCAAACATGCCAGATGCTTCCTTGTACATATCTCGTTGTAGGTTGATTTTGTCTTGAATATCTACATCCGGGAACATCTTCTCAATGCATATCATGACACCTCTCATCACCTCGGGATCTCTTTGAATGTTAGACCCCTCATTATAGAATAAGCTCGGATTGAGATATGCTCTTGCTGCATGCAATGGTGAATGTAGTTGTTTGTCCCACCTGGAATCAATAATTTTCCATATAGGGAGATATTTAGATTCATCTCCCTTATAGAAAGTCTTGATGGCCTCTTTGGCCCTATCCATGCCCTCATAAATATATCCCATTGGAGGTTTCTCTCCATCCATCAATCTCAAGACTTTCACAAGGGGCTTAGTGAAGCTGACAATCTCAGTGACTTTGTCCCACAAACTATCACCAAAGACAGATGCTTTCACAGACAATGCTTCTGGTTTTGTGTTATCTTTCCAAAATACCCATTGTTGACTACAAAACATTCTTCGCAAAGCTTGGTACTCATACAAAAGGCTTTGGAGGGAAAGAAAGTTTGTAGCAAACCGTGTGACAACTGGGCGACTAAGCTCACCCTGTGTGAATTCCCTCATAAGGTTCAACACCCAAGCATGATTATAATTATACTTGGTAATTTGCTTGCATTCTTGCACAACATCCTGCACCCACTCCAACTTCCCAATATCCTCTAGTATCAAGTCTATGCAATGGGCATCGCATGGAGTCCAAAAAATCGTGGGATATTTGGCACAAAGCAACCTTCCAGCTGCTACATAATTTGCTGCATTGTCCGTGATTACTTGGACAACATTTGCAACCCCAACTTCCTCCACCACATCAGCCAACAATGTAAAAATCAAATGTGCATCTTTTACATTTGCAGATGCATCAATGGATTTTAGGAACATGGTTCCTTTAGGGCAAGCTACAACAAAATTTATTACTGTTCTACCCCTCTGATCTGTCCACCCATAAGAGATAATTGTACAACCTGTAATTTTCCATGAGCTTTTAATGCTCTCCAATTGTTCCTTGACACACTCCAACTCCTCATCTAGCTCTTTCCCCCTCAGTGCATTATAAGATGGGGCTTTGTATCCAGGGCCAACACTTGCAATGGCATCCACCATGGGGTGATAAAAATATGACTTTGCATAGTTGAATGAAAGACTGTTATGGTACCAAAACCTCCTCACTGCCATATCTGCTTCCTTCCTCTTCTTTTCATTAAAACTATCCAAGGTTGGTTGAGATCCTGGAGTTGTACGAGGAGTGAAGAAAGAAGAGGTTATACTCCTGTTTGCTGCAACACTTGAAGAGGAGTTACCAATACCCGGACTTTCAATCTGTGTTTCACTCTGAGATGAAGATCTACCTATCCCAACAATCTCATCCTTCCTTCTTGCCCTCTTAGAAGTTTCTTCTTTAATGGCTTCCAAAGCAGCTGCCCTTTCAATAGTGACTTCATCAGGGAAATTTTGACAACATCCCACACCATTCCCAGGAATTCTAGCTAGGTGGTATTTTAGCCTGTTTATTCCTGCATGCATTGTGGCATTGCAATAATTGCACTTCACATGGTGGTCATTACCAGCAATGATTCGTTGACCATGTGCCCATGCCGGATCACGAGACTTTCTATACCCCTTTGGTGGCATGGTGACGAAATCTAGAAGAAAAAAATTAAATTTTTAAAATCTAATTCATATTTTTTAATTTTTTTTTTAGTTTTTTGGTTATTAATTTTTTTTGGCCTTGTGGCTGAGTTTCTCAGCCACATAGGGCCGCTGTGTGGCTGAGAAACTTAGCCACAGGGCCTGCAGGCTCAGGAGGCAGACCGTAGACCCTGTGGCTGAGTTTCTCAGCCACACAACGACCCTGTGTGGCTGAGAAACGCAGCCACACAACGACCCTGTGTGGCTGAGAAACTCAGCCACAGGGCTTGCACGCTGATGAGGCAACCCGCAGGCCCTTGTGGCTGAGTTTCTCAGCCACACAGGGCCGTTGTGTGGCTGAGAAACTCAGCTACAAGGCCAAAAAAATTTGCAAATTGCAAGTGAACAAAAATAAAATAAAATTGAATTGATTAGATAAATTTTAAAAAAATTGCATGCAAGCAACTAGTTGCAAAGCAATGAAACAAAGATCATGAAGCCTACTTGGACAGTGTGCTGAAACTCTGCCTATGTTGTGACTCTGCCTGTGCTGAAACTCCACCTGTGCTATGACTCTGCCTATGTTGAAACTCCACCTGTGTTGCGACTCTGCCTGTGCTGAAACT